>VDFB02177286.1:0-17637 GCA_007258455.2 Sequoia sempervirens | reverse complement strand
ATTATAATTATTTTGAAGAAAACAAAAGATGGACATCAATGATAATCTAATTGTTTTAAATGTTTAATTTTTAAATATTTTTATTTTTTAAAATAATGTAATTGTATATTTTAAAATCATTAATAATTATATTTTAATTATTATTATTCATTTTTATTTAGATTAATTATGGATGATTTACTTAGAGAAATTTGTTTTTTATTTTTATTAGTTATTTTTATATATATTTTCAAGATTAAATAACTTGTTTGTATAATAAAATTTGAAGTATTAGATTGAAAAATCCATTCATTCTAGTAGTTTGTTATTTTATTTTTATTATTTTAATTCTAGTTGATTCACAACTACTTTAACTATTAACCTTATAAGAGAATGAACTTAAAAACTCTATAGGTTATCTTAGATTTAATGGATTGGGACTTCCCATTTTTGGAGGGAAGATTAAATGGTCACAAAAACTATGTAGAATAATATATTTATAGTTTGTAATGTACTTAATGGGACTATAAGTTTTAATTTACACACTAATTGTTATAAAATGAAACACCCTTCCATTGCATCTCAATCACAACTTAATAGAGCTAACTAATTAATAAACTTCCACCTTCTTGTACTATGACCAAACTTGTAAAAAATGAAAACTTGTATATTGTCTTGCTAGTTTGAGTGGGTAAGTAATAACTCAAAATGACAATGTTAGTTGAGTTGTACAACAAGTTTGAAATACCTAACACCAAGCATCAAAAGGATAATCACAATGGAGGTGTAAAATAGGTCTAAAAGACTAAATACTATGTCCTCTTATGGAATGTAATCTATAAAGTTGTAAACTAATGTGTATATTCACTAATAAAACAAAAAGGAACACATGATATACATAATATTGAAGCTTCAATTCATTTCACAAGAATAAATATTGTATAAAAATAAGACAACATAAATGATCAATTATATTTTATACAACATCCTATATCCATTCACTTAAACCTTTGAAACTCCAATGATTTTAAAATTAAACAAAAACAACCAAGCATGCAAGTTCCTACTTCAAACTAGGAAATTTTTTTAGATAGAACTTAATAAGTGAGAATTCAAAAAAGTATAACATCAATAAAATAAAATAAATGTTAGCAAAACCTCCATTGTTGAATGATTTTCTCCTTGATTAGTTGGAATGTGGATGCTCCTTTACTTGAATATACCAATTTAATAACATGTACCTAGTGTAAGTGATGATTGATTTAGAATGAAGGAAAATGTATTGAATTTATAGAATTTTGGAAGGGTGAATGGATGGTCAAGGTTTGATTATGAGATCAACTCGAATGGTTGTGAGGAACTTGATGAGGCACTTAGAGATACTTTCATATAGTCATTTTATTTTTTAAAAGACTTGTTTATTTTATTAATTAATATGACTAGTAGTAGACTATAGACTGATATATTTACTTACTTTGCTTTATGTTTGGCTAATTTGGTAGATATATTTGAGGTAATGCTTTATGTTAAATGTCTTGCTTTTGTGATGATATTGATGAGTTAATTATGCAGTGTTAATCTTTTACTATCATAATTCGTATCCTATTCTTAAGGATTTTATTTAGGGTATTTAAAGACTGATGATTGATGATAAAGTTAAACTCCCTATTTAATCAAATGAAGAAAATCACACCATTGATCGACTTAGTTGGATGATGAATCACCAAAGTTCAAATCAACTTATTTAAATAGTCAATTTAGGAACTTCTACTCCCAGCATTGATCTAGCATTTCTCTCTCTATCTATTCTCAATCATGTTTTAGTTCTATTTTAGTTTTGTTTTAGTCTTTAGTTTAGATGCCTTGAATCTTGGTAGTTAATGCCATGTTTTGAATTCAATAAGGATATAGTTATAAATATCCATGTTTAGGTTTTAGAAAGGAGTTAGATAATTTTTTATTAGAATCTTATAATGGTGGAAATACTTTGTTATGTGCCCCTATTTGATCAATTTGAATGAAGATAAGAAGTTAACTCGAATCACTGTGTTAAGAGATCTCACTGGAGGAAGAGCAGGGCCCACTCAACTAAAGGAATTGATCTTGTGTGGTATTTTTCTAAGTTTATTTTATTTATGTTCATTAATATTAAATCTGGAATGTTAAGCTTGTTTGAATCATTTTTAGTTCATTGGATGTTAAATCTAGAATGTTAATTCTATTTGAATTATTTTCAACAAATATGTTTAAACCACTTTTAAGTTTAGTTCATCATGGTTAGAATGGTTTGTTAGATTCAATGTAAAGTTTACTGAGTTAATCAGATTTAGATGTTGTTTGTGGGAATTAAGCTTGGTAATTATCTGTTAAGTTTAATTGAAGTAATGATGGAAATTTATGGAAAGATGGAACTGAAATTTGTTTGGAATCTATTCATAGAAGTTAGTATTTATGTTTTCTAGATTAATCATTATTTCCTCGCAATTTATTTTTGTTCTTTAAAATAACATTTATTTTCTAGCAAATCTTAAGATAGATTTCTTTTGAAGTAAATTAGAATTAAATTTGGATTTCAAATTCTAGATTAAGAATTAAATTTAATGTTAGTATTTTCCATGAATTAGTCTCAATCAAGTCAAAGGAAGTTAGAAATAAGTCGACAAAACTTTAAATTAGGAAATAAGATAGAATTGATCCTTAGAAATTAGTCACTAAAGTTTAACTCTTGAGAGCTCTTGAGAGCTCCTAAAGGAGCCAAATTGACACCTAAACTCACTGTTTACAGTGAAAACACCCCCCCCCCCCAAAAAAAAAAAGTGACAAACATCTTTATCGTATATAGCTCTGAGACACACTTGGTTCGATAATTAATTGACTAAATGATGCAAGTCATGACATCAACGACCTTTCCCATCATTTTTGGCATCATTGTCAGGGAATAAAAGATCTAGCTATTAAGTGTGAAGCCTTAGTGTTGATAAGGAACATAGAATTAAATTATGGATGAGACAAAATAGAGACCATCTACAGAGGTTTCTTCCACGGAACATTGATTTTCGAAGAAATATTGATTTTGATCAGGAACAAGATATTCAACAACACCAGATAAAAAATCAAGAAGATCAAATTAAAAATCAAGAAGAGAATAGAGATCCATTTCAAGAAGAAGAAATGGGTGACCATCCAGTACATCCTGTAGAAAATAGGATCTTTTCATATCCTATAAAGCTTGAAAGATAGATTGGTGAGCCTCCTATGAAGAATATTTCACCCTTGACTTTTCCTATCTTTAGGGGAAAAACTTTAGAGGATCCTGATCAATTCCTTTTTGAATTAATTTTTTTATGCCAGGCCTATGATTACACCAATGATAACCAAAAGTTAAAGTTATTTCCTTCTACCTTGAAAGAGACAACTTTATGATGGTTCATGGGTTTAGATGCAGGAACAATTGGAACTTGGAAGCAAATGGAAATTGAGTTCTTGGATAAATACCAAGATTATTGTTGAGTAAGGGATAGGTAGGAGGAATTGTTTCAAATAAGACAAATGGAGGACACACGTTTAGAAGATTATGCTAATAGATTCTAGTTTGTGCACCAGAGGTGTACTAATGGGTTGGATGGTGAAATTAGTAAAATAATTTTCTGAGAGGAATTGATGATGAATCAAGAGATTCTTTAAATCTTATGGGGAAGGGAGACATTAATAAGCTTTCCTTGGATGATATTGTTGAAATATGTAGTAAATACTCTAGAACTAGGGTAGGGACTAGAAATTCCAGAAGAAACAAGGCTCATACTACTAATGTGTTAGAAGTAATGGAGGAATGAGCAAACATGAAAATTCATTTACTTCTTCATCTCAACATGTAAGGAGATAGAATAACATTGAACCTTTGTATATTTATTGTCCCAAGTGTAGGGGGTAACACCTTTTAAGAGAGTTTCAATTGAATCAAGTTGATATATGTGATATTTGTGAGAAACAACACTCAACAAGTCCTACAATATTTTGGCTGGGATTAAGAGAATTATGAAGAAACCATTTGTGGTAGAGGAAGAGCTTAATTATGTTGGCCAGAGACCTCAAAACATAAGGTATAATGCTAATCAAAGGCAGTATGATTCTACATCTAATTAGAATCAAAACCCTTGGTAAACCCTCCCCCCCAAAAAATAATCTGTGACAAAAATCCTTATCATATATAGCTCTGAGACACACCCGGTTCAATAATTAATTGATTAAATGATGCAAGTTGTGACATCAATGACCTTGCCCATCAAAACTCTCTAGGATCAAGGAGTGGATGAAGGGTAGAGATAGAGGTGGTTAGATTGTGAATGGTTATGATGAACTTAATAAGTTTAATAAGTAGTTGTAAGCATGATAGATGTTAGAGTAATCATGCATTAAAGCTATTAATTAATTAATCTTTAATTGATTATTAGTCTAATTCATGTCATACAATTAAGCTAAAATTATGTGTGTTTATTTTTGATAACTAAAGTGAGCTATTATCAGAGCGTGGATTCAGATCTAATATCATGTTAGAATTGTGAATGAACATGATATATGTGAGATCAAACAATGATTCATAACACCTTTGACACAAGAGAAATGCAAACAATAATCTATTGTATTATCAACAAGAAAAACTTGTGGAATGAACCTCAAGAATTTTCAAGGAGAACATGAGATAATACAATGAGAGTGAGTTATTTATAGGAGTAACTCTAAATGATAAAGGGATTAGATCATTAAAATTTTCAACATCCTATATGAAGAGAATGAATGATCTAATAATAGCTCACTTTAGTTAACAAAAAGCACTCCTAAGTTTAGCTTAATTTCATGAAATGAATTAGACTTAGAATAATAAATTAAATATTTATTAATTATTAGCTTTAATGAATGATTACTCTAACATCTCTCATGCTTACAACTACTTATTAAAATTTTTATTTTCATCATAACCATTCACAATATAACCACCTCCATCTCTACCCTTCATCCACTCCTTGATCCTAGAGAGTTCCTCATAACCATCTGAGTTGATCTCATAATCAAACCTTGACCATCCATTCACCCTTCCAAAAGTCTATAAATTCAATAGTTTTTCCTTCATTCTAAATCAATCATCGATTACGCTAGGTACATGCTATTAATTTGGTATATTCAAGTAAAGGAGCATCCAAATTCCAACTAATTAAAAAGAAAATCATTCAACAACAGAGGTTTTGGTAACATTTACTCTCTTTTTTTGATGATATACTTTTTTGAATTCTCACTTATTAAGTTCTATCTAAAGTTTTTTCTTGGTTTGAAGTAGGAACTTACATGCTTGGTAGTTTTTGTTTGATTTTAAAATCATTGGAATTTCAAAGGTTTAAGTGAATGGATAAAGGATGTTGTATAAATGTAATTGATCATTTATGTTGTCTTATTTTATATAATATTTATTCTTGTGGCATGAATTGAAGCTTCAATATTATGTATATCATTTATTCTTTTTTATTTTATTAGTGAATATACACATTAATTTACAACTTTATAGATTACATTCCATAAGAGGACATAATATTTGGTCTTTTAGACCTATTTTATACCTTCATTGTGATTATCCTTTTGATGCTTGGTGTTTAAAGGTATTTCAAACTTGTTTTACAACTCAACTAACATTGTCATTTTGATTTATTATTTACCCACTCAAACTAGCAAGACAATATACAAGTTTTCATTTTTTACAAGTATGGTCATAGTATAAGAAGGTGTAAGTCTATTCAATAGTTAGCTCTATTAAGTTGTGATTAGGATGCAATGGAAGGGTGTTTCATTTTATAATAATTAATGTGTAAATTAAAACTTACAGTCCCATTAAGCATGATACAAACTATAAATATACTTATTCAACATGTTTATATAGGTGTGTGCTTGTCTATATAGATGAAAAATTTGTTTATTTTGAAACATTTCTTCCTGCTGCCTATGTAACTGACATACTACAATCTTTCACTTTGAGAAAAAATATGTGCCTTTAATCTTCATGCTTTTAGCCTTTAATCTTATTACAGGAAAGTCCTCTTTGGTCAACATTTTAATGAGACTGAATTTATGATCATTTTAAAGATCAATTATATACAACAAGAAAGTGTTTAAATGTCTTAAATGTTGATTTTAAAATAAATGATGTTCTTTTTAGTGCACTAATTGAAGTGTTCATCTAATAACTATACTCCTTGTATGCAAATGATTTCCTAATATAAAATAATATCCAAATGAATATCTTTAAATACTAAATTTAGGAATAGTGATATGAAACATGTACAAAGTTAGCTCATGGTAGGAAAGAAATGGGGATGAGTTGGCAAAAAATTGAATTTAAAAATATGAAATTCAAGGGTAAAATTCACAAGCATGACATCAATCTTACATCTATGAGAATTGACCTGCAATAAGCAAGTGACAATACTCATGTGAAGAATGTGAAGAATGTGAAGAATGAGCTTCTAAATATGGAGAATGTAATAAATGCTAAATGTATGGAAATTATATGAAAAAATGAGATAAGGGTGAATTCTTAATAATGTGTTAAAAGTGGGATGGGTGAAGTATTGGGAGACTTATTGCTGATTAATCATTTATCAGGTATTGAAATTCTCAAATATGGGAAATCTTCTTTAAATACATTTAATGAAATAAATATGGGTAGTGAAATCAAATTCCATGCTTACGCCAGCATCCTTCCTATTTGTGCCAGAACTAAATCTTTTGTGATAGGGTATGGGCATCCATCAAGGAACAAAATAATGGTAGATGTTTTAGTTGCAAATGCCCTAGAAGATTGACATGCAACTATGTGGAAAAAAGAAAAGACAACAAGATTAAGGTGATAGGTATATGAACATTAGCTTCAATTTACTTTGCCATTGATAGACATGCATGCAAAGTGTTCAAGCATAGCCATGACAAGATCTGTTTTGAAAAAATGCCTCAAAGAAATGTGGTTTCATGGAATACTATGATTGTAGGATGCACAAAAAATATATTTAACGAAAAGTCTTTAAAAACTTCCAAGCACATGCACCTCACAGGTGTAAGCCTGAACTCCACAACCTCCTACTGATATCTTTTAGTCTAGCCAAAGTGGGAGATTTGTATGAACAACCTTTAAAAAATAATGGATAGAGGAGCATTGATAGATGTTGTAGTTGCTAAGTTGGCCCTATATGCCATATCTATGAAATAAACTTGGTTGTATACTTTAGAAATGAGAATGTCAGGGCCATATCTTCAAACATGAAATTACCACTAGGAGAAAGCATAGACATGTTCAATTGACATAGTTGTGGCCCTCCTCAAATCCCTTGCTTCATATCTAGATACTATTATTATTTTTAGTGCTGAGGCAGTTTTGTCTCAAGCTAGTTTCAAGTGATGGTAGGATTTGAACTGAGGTATATCCAGAGTGGGCTTCCCTTTTTTTATGGATATGGATATGGATATATTCTTTTGAGGCATTTTTATTTGAAGCTAGTTTTAGGTGATGGTGGGATTTGAACTGAGGAATATGGTGAGTGCAATGAAGTGAAGATTTTTAGGGAAATATGGCAATCATGCATTCTTTAAGCAAAAAAATGACAAGAGGAAGATAAAATGACAAATTGCTTAAGGTAAACAACATTTAGTGTCCTTTATTGAGTTGTTCTTTAAGGGTTGAATGTAACAGGAATTCAAAGACATGAACAAGACTGAAACCACCATTTTTCTAAGTTTCAGGGACAAGGGGGTAGGGGGATGGGTTTGGGATGACATGAACTTTTCTGATTTTGGTAACAGTGGGAGGATGACTAATAAAATGATATCTAAAAAGTAATATTTGAATTTTAAACACAAATAAATTAGAAACACCTAAAAGTAACTTAAACAAACCAAAAGAAGTTGAAATTTTACAAATCAAGTAAAATAATAATCCTTTGATTCTATAAACCATCTAATAGATTGATAATAATTGAAATAAAATGAAGCATGATTTACATCAAGAGATGTCAAAAATCAGAATACTACTTCTTGCATAGTACATAGGTAGTAGGTACATAGAACAACAAACTCAGAAATTAGAGTTTTCATCTAATGGATATCTGTAATTTATGAAATCAATTTAATTTTCAAGTGGCATTATATGAGTTTTGTAGATGGATTCCTAATAGAATCTTCAAGAGCAACTAAAAAGCAAGAAGTTGAAAGTAGCATCAGTGTAGTTTCGAGTATAATTGACCATGATATGAATGAAAAAGTAATAGAAGATGTCTTGTTTAAATAGGAGCCAGTAAAGGAAAGTTGATTTGAAGCTGTTGAGACAACCTCAGGTAAGAAGCAAGAGGTATAGGATTCAAGTATAGTTATTCTTAATCTAGGAATCAGTTGTGTTGCACCCACATAGAGCTTGTTGTAGTTGTGTGAATATTTTAAAAAGAAGTGGGCAGGTGCCAAATTGTGGAGGTTGAAAAGAAGCCTGCACATCCAAACAAAAGAACAGTGCAAATCCCAAGCCTTGTGTGATGCTATGCCAAAGGCTAAGCTGTGAAGAAATAATTCATAAAAAATAGAGGACATATAAGAGGATGGGAGCCTGTGTAATGCTATTCCAAAGGCTAAGCTATGAAGAAAAAGTCATGAAAAATAGAGGACATATAAGAGGATGAAAGAAGCGCTGCCATATCTGTTATTTCAAAACCTAGCATTGCCCTTTCTGTTGTCTCTATGTTTTTCCTATATGGAGATGATACATGACATGGGAAGAGAATAAACCCAAATGCTAAAGCCAATTAGCAAAATATGCCTCTAGCTAAAAATCTTCAATGTTGGAGAGAGAAGGCCTGTGAAAAGCAGCGTCAAATATAAAACATTCTTACTTGAAGGAAAGTTACCTATACTAATGAAGAAAATAGCATTGGAGATAGCCTGCAAATCCAAACAAAAGAAAACTGCAAAGCCCAAGCCCTATATAAAAGTGAGATTTGATATAATGAAGGAGGTTAGAAGGTAGCAATAGAGGCAGTGAATGGAGTTTGTGCAAGAATGACAAAAAAAACTATTATTGTCAATCACAAATTAAGGAAAGACCATTCACTAACATCTCTCAAGCAAACAACCCAAATGTTCTCTCCTTCTCTGTTAATGCCTACAACTCTCTTCTAATCGTCCCCAATTTTCTTGCAGAGGATAAACAAAAATAATGATTATTCAAAAAACCGTGGAGAACACAATGAAACAAAAGCTTTTAAAGAGCATAATGGCGGTGAGGTTACCATAGTGTTGGTGCGTTAACTATAGTTTTTTTTGCATGGAAATCCAATGGCGGTGTTGTTAACAGGGTGTGTGAACTATAGTTGTGAAGTGGAGTTCTGAAGTGCAAAATTCTGCGGTGGAGTGTAGTTTTGAAGTGCAAAATTCTGCAAGAATTCTCCAGCAAAATTTTGGTGCAAAGCCCACAATAAAGAGCCTATCGGCTAAAAACTACTTTTTAAAGTAGTGATATTATTTAAATTATTCAATTTTTTTTTCTAAATTGACACATGTATTAACAATACTATCAAGTTAAATAATTTATAATTAATAAAATAGAAAGTAAATATAATAATTTAAATATATTTTTTAATAATTTAAAAATATATAATAATTACATTAATTTTAGAAAGAATTTGTTTTCGTAAAATTAAAAATTAAAACAAGATTATAAAATAAAAAAATTAAATAATCTACAATGAAAATCAAGCTATTATTTATAGAATATGCTAGATGTTTATCCTTAAGAAAAAGAATGTCAAATCATATAAAAATTTGATTTCAAAAAAAAGTATAGCTTTTCCAAATAATGATCTTATCTCTTAGTCACCAAAATCATCACGTCTATTTGGATTTTTTGCATGTTCTCACACAAAGTTATGTGAATTTTTTTTCTATTGAAATTTATGCATTAGTAACAAAAATTAAAAAATCAATAATAATATCATGTTATATAATTTAAAATTAATTTGAATATAAAGTAGACATAATAACCATAATAAATTTATTAATATAAGTAAAATAATTTTAGAAAACAATTTTTTTTTAAAATAATTAAAACAATATTAAAAAATAAATAAATAAAATGTTGTGCAATTAAAATAAAATTATGGTTTATATAATAAATTAGATGTTCACCTTTTGTTTCTTTTTTTTTTCTTTTGAATAAAAGAACAACAACCTAAATAGTTTATATTAATCGTAAAGTTGTAGTACATTCTTTAAACATTAAGAGCATTGTAACAGGGAGAATATCTATTCCAGACAGAAATTTTAACTTTGTTTAAAAATTGTTATAATTTAAAAAAGAATGTAAAAAAAAATAACATGACAAGATTTAATCTTAAAAAATATTAATTTAAATTTTCAAAGTAGCAATTTTATCTCTTGATGATGCTAATAAAATAATCATGTTTATCTCCATTTTATGGATAATCTTACATAAAATTCCCTAAATTTTCTTCTCTCTATCAGAACTTAAATATCATATCATCATAGAGGGCCCAAACCTTATACAATATTTGAACTGAATTGTTTGATAGACAGAAAAATAAAATAAAAGAAACCCCAGGCATTCGAATGCACAACTTTCACCTCCAAGAACAATTTAACAACATTCATAATAATGCTAGTAGCTATTAAAGTCGTATCCATTATAGTTCAAATAAACATATTGATTGCTTAATAAAAGATCATCCAGTGCATACTTTTCTACTGATAAAATGATAAGATTCACACTAGTGTTCAAGAAGGAACAAGAAAGAAGCACAACCTTTTACACTGGACTATTCATAATAGTGTTCTAAGTCTCAATCTCATTATCTGAAGCCTTTGATCTGCCAAGAGAAGAAAGCACATCCACAGGCGGTGTCTCATAGTTGAGCTCCTCTGCAGTTCTTGGAAATTGAAGACAAAGAAAACAATAAGTAAAATAGGTCACAGATAAAGGAGAGATAAAGGAGGTATACAAAACAAGAACATACATATATATACTCACGGAAGAAAAAGCCTTTTCGTGGGATTGGTAGAGTCTAAGAGAGCAATCAGATTATGGGCTTTCCCTGAATCGATCCTTCTCGTGGGTACGAGGTTTTCCATTCTGTTTCACCATCAAATCATCAACTTACAACTTCCTTAAACAAAACTGGAAACAATCATGTTGAATAACAAGATTGTGGAAACAAAATTGGAGCTTTGGTGAAGTATATGCATGGAGAACATTCTTCCATGGAATTCATTGCAGATTTTATGAATACGTAAGTCGTGGTCCACAGCTCCCATTTGGCACAGGCGTAAATTGGTCGGGTTTGAGGGTTGTTTGTTAGATATGCTGAAACAGTGCGACTGCCTTCTGAGGACACCCATGTCTTCTGTACGCTGTAATAAACATTTTCCATCTTAGGTATGCTTTTATGTGATCAAATATTTGAGGGCATCTACCAAACTTCCACAACTAGGTGGGAATGGTGTGTTTGAGTTTGAACACGCGCGGGGAACTGCTAACCGCTGACTGTCACCATAATTGTTTAGCCAAATAGATTTTGGCAGAGGAACGAAACAGTTAAGCAAGCCCACATCCACATACTAAGGGTACGGTCTTATGGAGGGGGGCTTCCTTAAAAATTTCAGCATATGCTGCTTAGCTTTTTTAGGAATATTTTAAAGTTCTTGGTCCCATGGATTTAATCTTGCAATTCTGCTTAAAATTTTAAACTCCAAAATTTAAGGAATGAATTTTAGTGCTTTGATAAAAAATAATAAATAAATAAAAATTCTCTCATTTTTATTTTCTAATAGGAATTGAAAATTTTAGATGAGAGACAAGTTGCATAAAAAACTCCTAAGCTGTAAGCGCAATTTCTAGCCCCACCCCAATTTCACCAGCTGAAATATTCATTCCTATACTAGAGGGACTCCTATTTTTCTGGAAAAGATTTCAATTAATCCCATAGCACAATTTTTTTTTTTCGCATGGGACTTCTTGCTCCATGAAAATAGAAGCCCAAGCCCCCTCATGGGACCGTGCAGTAAGCAGTCAAAGGTTAATGTGTGACATTTAAGCCCAACCATCAAGCTCTGGTTGAGTTGCGGGGGAAAAAAAGCAAAACAAAATAATGGAAGCTCATGCGGTAGTTGTTCCATATCTCGGGCGAGGCCATGTAAATCCAATGATGCAGCTCGCTTTAAAGCTCTCCTCTCACGGAATCCCCGTTACATTCGTGGTGACTGAGTCATGGCACAAACTCATTACACACGCCGATGAAAATGCTTTAACCCGTGCTCCAAACCTCCGGGCGGGTCTCATTCCAGACTGCGTGGTGAGAGATTCGTTAAGGGGGAAACACATCAATGAATTTTTTCTGTCCCTGTCCAACATGGAAGCTCATGTGGCTCAGTTTCTAACCAATCTCAATCGCTCGGGAACACCCGCGACATGTATCGTGGCCGATGTATTGCTCAAGTGGGCGGTTCCTTTTGCTAAAAAACACGCTTACAGTCTGTTTCGCTGTGTCCAATGTCTGTCACAAGCTTTTCCGTCTTTTATCATTTAGACTTGGGTATGTGAAAAAGAAAAACTAGAACTATGATTACAGTTGCATGATTGAAGGCTTAGTGGGAAGAAAAAACTAAATTGTTTGGTTTTTGTCGTTGCAGGGTTAGAAGGGTGGAAGGATTATATTGTCGGGTCACCTCCGCTACAACCGATGGACCTTCCCGTCACTTATATCCCTCCCTCTCCTTTGGGCAATGAAATAGTAGAGTGTTTTGCAAATGTGAGGACAACAGATTGGATTGTGGCGAATTATTTTTACGCCTTGGATTGCAAGGCAGTGGAGACTCTGGGCCACAAAACCACCGTGCACTGTGTGGGTCCCTTCAACATAGGCTTCTCTTTGCAGCTCGATACGCACTGTAGTGAATGGATGGATTCCAAACCGGCCCGGTCGGTCATCTACATTTCCTTCGGCAGCTTCATGAATGTGGCGAGAACTCAGGTTAGGGAAATAGCCACCGGTCTCATGAAGAGCGGGTGCTATTTTCTGTGGGCACTTTGTCCAGATTACGAGGCGAGTCATTTCTGGGAGATGTTGCCGACTGGATTTATAGACGAATGTAAAGGGCAGGGCGTAATTGTACCCTGGTGTAGGCAGGCAGAGGTTCTGAAGCATCCTGCCGTGGGAGGGTTTTTCAGCCACTGCGGGTGGAATGTGGTCATGGAAAGTGTCTCAGCGGGCGTTCCCATGCTGGGGTTTCCTATTGCAAGGGACCAGTTTTCCAATTGCAGACTCATGGTGGAGGAATGGAAGTTTGGGCTAGGGCTGAAAAATGGAGATGATGGGAATAGAGTTATAAGAGCTGAAGAAATAGAGAGCAAGGTGAAGATGTTGATGGAAGGGGAGGAGAGTGGGAGATTAAGAAGAGCAGCAGAGAGATTTAGGGATGTTGCAGAGGAGGAAGTGAGTAAAGGAGGACGGTCTGCCACTAATTTTGAAGCGCTTGTAAATTTCATTAATCCCAGCTCAGTAATTATTTAATGGTTAACTCGCTTTTAGATATGGTTAACATGATAGCTGCTGCGTGAATTTGACAGAGGCGTGATCAAACTGTTTCTGTTATTACATACATTCCATATCGTTTTAATTTTTCAATACTTTAAAAGGTGATATAGATAGCTTTCTATTTGGATCTTTAGGATACCTATAACTCTTCGTTAGTAGTTTTTGCTTCTGTGTTACATAGATATGATCTTTCATGTGTGGTTTTGATGGGGTTTAAAAAAATACATTGGAGAAAATGTAGAATTGTAAGGGTCACATTCTTTTAGGTCTAAACTTTTAATTAGATCAATTTTACAAATGATCAAAGACAACATTCTTTGGACATGCCTATGTCCTAGAATGATTTGATGTACAAATATATTTATTTTAGTTTTCCAACATAAAATGTTTCTAGAATGACTCGTATCTTTAAAACATATGAATTAAATGTGAGTTAATGCACATCAAATGCCTTGTAAATATTGAGACAATTAATCATGCAAATATGTATCAAGCTGGCTCATTATAGCTAGTAAATAAGCACGAGTTATCAAGGATTTAAATTTTGGAATTTTGAATTTTGTTTCAATTTTGCATGGTACATGATTGCCCCTAGATGTTGCAATATTAACTTAGAATAGAGAGGTGCTAATATCAAGGTGAATAATTAATGTATGGGTGTAAGTACATGCATAGATATAAAATGGTGGGTGTATAGAAATAAGTGTAGATAAGGATATGATGAGGTGAATTGTAGGGGAATGAATATAAATGGGGAGGGGTGAGGGATCTCTAATAGCCCTAATGAATATTTTAAGAAAATAAGTTTAAGATTTATGTATTTTTACTATGTCTTACATATACCCAAATTTATACATCACATTTAAAACCCATATTACAAATGAACCCAACTTAGAAGATAAGCTTTAGAAATTTTTTTATTATTAACGCAATCTAGAAATACATTAAGATATATTGTAATAATAACAAAATAACAACTACAACAATAACAACAATCCAAAACTAAAATACTCAAATTCACAAGAATTGTAAATGATACAAACTCAAAGAAGTTAAAATTTGTGACCATGAAAGCTCATTAATGAGGTCTCTAAATGAGATTTCCCTATAGGGCCAAAGTGGTTTCATCCTCTAATCCTTGAAACCAAATGATTTTTTTCCTTTGATCTCTAGCATATCCAAGGGATTTCATCCTTGAATCTAGTTGCTTGAATAGGAGTGCTTCCAACAAGTTTTGCTAAGAGTTTTTTGTGTTTAAAATGAATAATCCCTATTGAACATGTTCCCTTCTTTTAATTATTAAAATTGATGGCCAAAGATGAATCTTGCCCAAAAGAGTCACCCTAATTGTGCTTGAGGACCAATGGGAGCTAGGATACAAGCACCACATTAATGAGGGCATGGCCATCCTCATCCTCCAATGCCACATATACAAGTAAATATATGCCCTTAGATTTGAACAATATTTTTGGTTGAGAGAAATCCTTTTGGAGTAGTTTTAACATCAAATATAGCCATTAACTACATCTTGAGGTGGTGTATGGAGGTAGGTAGGAGAGAACATCACCAAAGGTGGGAGTATCAAAGTTTCAAGGTTAGGGATACCTCAAGTCTTATGCCAAGTTTTGGGGTTAGAATTTGGGAGTATATCATTTGCTAGGTACCCAAATAAGAAGGTTATAGGAACTCATGATCCAAATGGGGTGATGTAGTATAACATGTCAAGGATTGGAGTTTAGGGCTACCATGAAAAAGGAATTCAAGTAAAAGAAAGGTTGAAGCTGTAGTACCAAAAGGTAACCCAGTGTAAGTATTGTGGACTTGAGGTTTGGGCTAAAAGTGTGATGGAAAGGAATGGTGGAGAAATCTAACAAAGGTAAGGAAAAGAGTGGGGTCAAAGGAAAGATATGATGGGAAAGGAAAGTTTGATATTCCACAAGAATAAAGAGAAAACTGTAGTTGGGAGGAAAGGTATGCCAAGATGGGAAGGTCTAATTTTTTGACAAGAATAACAAAAAGGGCAGAGTTTTGGTAAACTGAATGATGGGTTGGAAAACTCTAAAACCTTAACAACTTGCACACACTTATGAAATTGAATGAGTCTACACAATTAGAAAATTTTGAAATCGATGAGCACATGGGGGCTGAAGAGGGAGAACACATGCATAGATTTTTACCAAGAGAGATGCTAGAAATAGGAAATAGATATTTAGTCCAAAAACATAAATTAATAAAAAAATGTGACATTGCAAGTTTATCATTATTAAAAATTGCTTCCCTTCAAGCAATGAAAATTCAAATGTTTCAAAATTATTGATTCTTCCCAAGTGGGAGCCTTTGTAAGTAGGATCCTCCAATGAAATAGATATTCTATGATGGTTCCATCTCTTGAATTTTTACCCTTGTGACAATGATGCATCTATTATGATCCATGTGAGTAGCACTTTACTATCTCCCAACTAAAATAGTTCTTTAGGAAGATTCCTAATGGAGTATTTTGGTGATTTGTGTTGTAGACCCCAAATCCCTAAGGTTTGATAATTTCTCAACTATCAAGGGTGTCAAACTTGGGAAGATTACCATAAACTTGTCTTCAGGTTGGGCAAATAAGAACCAATGGTTGAGATGGGTAAGACCTCCTTCACTTCTGGCTCTACAAGACCAAGGGGGGTTTTCCCTAAGGTTTTGAATTGATGATTAAAAAACTCACCAAATTTCCTACCAAACACTATATCCATTTCACATTGTATCCCAATACTTGTGTTACTATATACCTATATGCTAGTTTGGAGATGTAAGGATGAGCACCTACTTATCTGATAATCTACCATATACTTGTCAATGAATGATTTTTTTGATAACCCCTATTGGCTATTACAAGCATTCAAAAATGGACACAAAAAATATATAATAAGGAAACTAAAGATGTTTTAATTGTTTGATTGTGAGTGTGTTGAGTATTTTAGGAGAAAAATTCAACTACAAACTAGTGCCTTAATATAATTGGGAAACATAGTCTTTGTGTTCATACATAACCTATAATAATTGAAAGCAAAGTGATGTATTCATCAACACAACACAAAATACTAAGTATTCCAAAATACATAAACAAGATGGGATCTACACATACATTCAAGAAAACCACAAATAGTTATAGAATATTAAGAGAGCCTACTTAGTAATCCAAACATATGCAAATATGTATTATTTTTTATTATGTTGAAAGATACCTTACAAAATATTTGCAAGGATTTTATAGTCCTCTAATTGGCTACCTAAACAACACACATCTATAAATGCATAAAATACATGTGGAGACACTCACCAAAGGTTGATTCTACTAGTGACTAGTCAATCTATAAAGGTTACATGTGTTATCTCAAAAATTTAAACAAACATAGATTATTACAACATCAAATTATCAATACCCAGACTTAGAATTTGAGACAGGGCTTCTTATGAATATCTTCCTTTTGCTAGCTCTATAACTTCTCTTTGTAAGAATCATCCTTTGTATGATATCTCTCTTGAAAAATCAATTCCAAGGTAGATATAATCATGGTAAGGAAGTATACAATATGTTAGAGGGTCACACAAGGACAAGGAAACCTTAGCCATGACCTCATCTAAAATCCATAGGACATGTTTCCATTATAAATATGATTTTATTGAGAGGAAACATGAAAGAACATTCTTTGACATTCAACATACATCTACATTGATGATTCATGGGATTGGGCGCAAGAAATAATAATGTCGCCCATGAAATCCATTGGAAACATGACATCATAGAAGTGCAACATGCCAAAAAAGGATTTGTAGATAATAAATGAGATATGGGAATTATTTTCTCTATTAGAATTTGAAAAAACAAATTTTAAGATATTTCAAGGTAGGTGCATGAAGATGGGTACCCAATTTGTGGCCAACTTACTTTTTCATCCCAAAATAGCGAAAATGCGAGCGTGTTATGGTTTAAATTTCAAAAAACATGCGCATTTTGAGTTCAAAAAATGTGCATTTTTTGACA
>VDFB02177285.1:0-14406 GCA_007258455.2 Sequoia sempervirens | reverse complement strand
AAAATTTCTGAACCCTAGGCCGCCATTAAAAGACCAGAAAAATGCAAAAAAATGGCTTGAAACTCCACGAAATCGTGGCAAACTGAAGCTGAGTAGAGGGGCGAGTAAGCTAGGACAAAAAAAAAAGGTCCTCCACCGAGCTCAAAAACCAGGTAAAAACGCGAAAAATGCGATTTCACAGAAAAACGCAATTTTCAGAGCCGAAATCCCATAAAAATGCAAAAAAAACGTGATTTTCAGACCAGAAGAGGAAGGAAGAGGTCGCGCGGCCACAACAGGAGAAGAGCTACGGTTTTGTTTTTTGTTATTGTTTTGTTTGTTTTTTGTTGTTGTCATGAAACAATTTTGGGCTAAGAAATTGCTTGTATTAACAGGAAGAACTGATTACAATATATAGAGAAGTAAAGTTACTATAGACATTAAATGCCTACCTACCAGCTACCTACCAACTACTGTTGATAAGATTGACCATTATACAATATCAGAATATAATATTCTAACAAGGATCTCATCCCAGAGATTACTATTCAAGAGAAACATACGAAACAAATAACAATGTCAGATCTGCTCAACTTAGCAGATTGAATTTCAGCTCATAAAAATAATTTCAAGGGTACAAACAAAAATACTTCTCTTTAAATTATTTGATTCCAACCATTTTGCAACTCGATCTCAAACATCATCCATTAGTAGCTCGATCTGTCAACAGTTGAGCTCTTGACTGCAAGGTCGTAAAAACCATTGATGTCCATCATGATGAGTTGCTCGAAATCTACATGATTACCATACATAACCAGTATGTGATTTCCTTATACCTATCGCTTTCAATAATACTTCTCCAAATATTGCTGAATATTCTAGAGAAATATGAGCGCCCAGAAATGAAGGAAGATACTTCCCAGATGCCCTAGTATTGAAGACATAAATCACTTGGCGGACTGATCTGGGAATTCTTGGATTTCATGTGATTCCCAACAGTGGGATATTCTGTCCGATCTCTAGATGGTGTAAGATTCCCAGAGTGACTGACGACCCAAAAATTTTAAGAAGGTTTGACCCGCACTGCCCTGTCAATGAATGCCACTTGCTCGGAATGACCTCTGACGAGCAAGAGACCCCCGACTCCTCCCGTGTTCCTCTTAATATGCTTGAATAGACGGGAACATATTATTTGATGACGACTGAGGTCCGCAAGGAGTTTGATGAAAGCTCGTGAATATTCCATGCATAAGATATTGCTTGGCTCAGTCACGTCTCTGCAATATTCCTCAATCTCTCCTACGAATTCTTGAGTGCTCATTTGTGCGCCAGATTTAGGTGCGGGCAATGAAGGCTCGAGGCCAGAGTCAAATGTACTAAACTTGATTTTAGACTCATCGTGATATTTTGCGACATAGAGAAGCTTGCCACAGATGATCATATATAACAAGTTACAAAAGAGACAATAATTTATGATGGCGCTTCTCCAATGTATGTGCACATGGGTTCGATAATAAGCTGACTTGATTTCTTTGCATGACGATTGTTCATGATTTCTTCTTCATACACCGTGGACCATTCACTGAAACCATATGCCACACTAGCTCGCCTTTGTGGCATGATCGATTTTCAGCAATGGGCTGCTATGACGAAAGGAGAACTTCAAGAAACTCCAAACTTTTGCCAACTTCCCTAAATACACAACACTTCATGTAGAAGTTGCAGAATGAGTTATATAACGACAACTTGAAATTTCTCCCATTTAATCACTATTAAAATCCCCTGAGTCTCGAATAACGGTTGCTGGAGCTGCCATCATTTTGTGAGTGAAGTCGTCCTGCAAATGGATGATCCAAGCATATGCCTGGGTGTAGAGACGCATAGATCTTGACTCACTCCCGCGTTGAATATTCAACTACCGTGAATGCTTCCACTATTCTTAAAAAAAAAAACTTTCAGCTTCTTTAATTTCTTCAGCTTAGATCACCATTCCAATATTCACGACTCTGCTTAATTAGTTTGATGTGATCTTTACTTAAACTCGCTCTGATACAATGTTAGTTTTAAGATCAGATGTAAAGCACATAAATTTAATTCAAAATCAGACAATAACACAGCATATACCCTGGGAAAACCCTCCACTTGAGGGAGAAAAACCCAGCAAGAAATATATCTTCTTATATATATAAATAATGGCAACAATTCACTTTACAATGAGGCCAATGACAAGGCCTATATTCAGCACCAACAATGGTGACAATAACAGATAGCAATCTGCCCTTCCTTAAACTCAGATCTGCACTTGAGGAATTCGCAATCAGCTTCTTGAAGAAATTTGCACTTGAGAGAACTCTTGATAATCGAACTTGCTTGATTGATCAAATGAAATGGAAATGATCTTCTATATATACATATTGATAGGGAGGTCGCACCTCTTCAAGAGCTAGGTCGGCCATCATAAGAAAATATAATTACAATTAATAAGTGCAAATACAAGGAAGGTCGGCCAAGAAGGAAATTACAATGTTGCCAAGTGAAGCGCCTCTTCACATTAATTATCACAAATAAATGAATAGCTGTTAGGCTATATGAATTTATGTGTTCACACGAGGCTGGAAGAATGAGCCCGAAGCTGCTAAAACATGAATAGGATCCTTTGCCAAAATTGTTTGCTTGATCTTCCCAAGCATACTATCAAATGTCTCATATATCTCTCCAAGACTAGGAGAGTCTGTATCAACATATCGGATGAAATCTACAATAGGCGAGATGAAGGAGCAAATATATTTGCAGAATGCAAAGAAAAAGTTCAAAATAATTAATTGACAAGTTAATTGAAATGTTAGAAACTTCAAAAGTTGGAACATTGGACAATAAAATTAAAATATTAAAATCAGAAATTTAATATGAAAATTAGTAATCTAATATGTCTTATCTCACATTAGATCACCAATCGTCGTCGAGGATCTTTTGTTTGATGGATTTTCCTTGAGTAGAACTTGAATTAGGCCATCTAGTTCACTCTGCATTGACCATCATCAATTGTAGAGGCTCATGCACCTCAAGCATCCTCTCCAACAAGATGAAGTATGTGGCATATCTACATTCATTGATTCAATGATTCATTAACATTTAAAACAAAATGAAATTTAGAATACAAATTAAATGTTTGAAGTTTCAAAATTTGAAAGATTGAAAGTGAAACAAAATGAAGTGGCATACCTTGTCTCAACAGGTTTGAGAAATTCCTCCTTTGAAAATGATCTGAAGAGAGCAAGTGAGATGTGGTGATTGCAAATGAACATTTGAATATCTCTAGCTTTTGCCACCACTTGCTTCACCCAATCCAACTTCCCTATGTCTTTCATTGCTTTGTTCAATGCATGAACGCAACATGGGGTCCAAAAGATGTGCCTATAAGTACCCCCCACCATCAAACCAGCCGATTTGCACACACATGCTGAATCGGTGATCACCTGCACCACATTAACAGCCCCAACCTCCCTATGTCATCTCTCAAAATGGAAAATTGGAAGTCTGCATCCTTACATTTCCTCGAACAATCTATGGCTCTAAGAAAATAAGAACCGACAAGGCATGTGACTGATATTGATGAGTGGCCGATGTCAACATCAGTCCACCCATCCATCACTATAGAGCAACCCGTCCTCATCCACGTTCGCCTCATATCCTCCATTAACCCATTAACTTTGGAGTACCCTTTGTCTAGGAGGGTGGTGTTGATGCAGAGAAAGGACTCAAACAAAAATCACTTGACACATTTCTCACAATGACCCATTACAAGCAATGTTTGTTGCTCCTAGTACAATTTGGCACTTTGATCTTGAAACCTAATGGCACTCAACAAAGAGGAAACAACATGAAACATGATATTCTTGGACTGTTCAGTCCTTTTACAACACACTTTGCTGGTTTCCAATCATTCATGGCCAAACAACTGGTTGACACAATGATTCATGCAAGAAACATCTTGTTGCAACTTAATGCATCCTAGGCAATAACATCAACATGCCATATGAATTCTTAGACTATGCAGACTGTTTTCTTGCAAAATGAGATACATAGTCTAGCATAACTCCTTGTAGCCAAAAGATATCGGGCCAAGATCTTGGAAACCATTAGCATATGTAAAAACAAAGATTTATTAAAAATTTCAGCATTTTCCACCGTGCCAATCAAGAGAAATATATTTTTTCTGAAAATTGGAAACCCTAGTTTCTGAACAGGGCTGCTAGGAAGATTGCCTCATTAGACAAATTAAACAAACTTTTTTTTAGGATTGGTAACAACGAAAAACATCTGAAATTAAATTATCTTTCCATCCATATAAGTTACAAGTCTGTACCAATCCACACAAGGCCGTACAATGTGGATTACAGGCTGTTTCACCTTGAAAATACCAAGGAAAACGTGCAAAAATGAGCTCTCTTTCATTCCAATCCTTCTCCAACCTTGGTGCTCGAGTTTACATCTCTATTTCATTAGATTACAACCTCCCACAACCGTCCAAACCGACACCTAACTCCCATTAACCAACTTTGCAAAATTGCATTGACAACATTGAAGTTTTTGCAACTTTTGACAAGTGTGCCCCTAAACACCAAAACTAGTCTAATATGATCCCAAATGGCCTTAAATGGTCCAAATTGACCTTATTGACCTAAAACAGGCCCAGTCAATCCAAAATTAAACTTGTACCAACTGACAACATATGCACCCAAAAGGATGCTCTTGCATCATACTCCCAAGGGGATGAAAATTTGAGTTCCATCTCAAATATGAAACTTCTTTCTTGTCTTCTAGTTCCTTTGCATGCGTGCATTGTTTTCTTTTTGTTGGATCTCAACTACATTTGTTTCAACTGGTTCACTTGTGCTTTTTGGTCCAACAACATGCTTTTTGAGCCAAGGCCAACTGGGCGTTATATATCCATGGTTTTTTGCTTGTCTCCTCATTCTAGCTTTAGCTTTGACTGCAAATGGAAATTTGTTTTCTCTTTCGTCCCCATTGTCTTCTTTACCTGCACAGGAAACAAACATATTAAAGAAATCATATGCTTTGTTTTCATACTTCACTTCTTCATCCACCTCATGTGGTTTGCCATACATTCTTTTCTCTTCATTATTCTCCAAAATCTCTGGCTTCACCTAAACCTTACTCAGCCATTCATTTTTATTTTTGAATTGCTCATCCATTCTTTTGTACTCCTTGACATCGACATTCTCAACTCTCGGTTCTTCTCTTGAAAACCATGCTCTCTCCTTATCCTCCATGACTATCTTCTCTCTTTGGACTATTTGTGAGTCCTCTACACCTTTTTTTGCTGTCTCTGCTTCTTCTTCTTGAACATCACCCATTTCAACATCAACGTCACTATTAGTTTGAGCAAATTCAAAAGAAATTTCTTCCATTTCTTTTTCAACTGGTTTTTCAAACAACATATTTTCAAAATTTATTACCTCAACCATTAACTCATTTATCTTTGTTTCATACTCCTGTACTTTTGTCTTCTCACTTAACAACAAGCTTTCAATTCCTGTGCACTCACCCTTCAAGGCTGCTAATACATATTTCTTCCCATCTTTTCCCAACTCATATGTGTTGTTTTTGCTGTTATACTTCGCTATCTTGCTATAATGCCACAATCTTCCAAACACAATGTGACACACATCCAAATACATAATATCACAAACTATTTCATCCTTATAATTGCCTATTTGAAACTCAACTTTGTATTGCTTACTTACGGTTACCTCTAGGTACTTGTTTGAACCCAACTCACAGAATAGGTCATGGGGTGTTGTATTATTTTCAAACCCAATTTATCTACCATATATTCATAAACAATATTATCCATGCAGTTATTTGAAATCACAACTTGACAACATTTACCTTTGGACTTGCAGGTAGTCTAGAATAATTTTTTCTTTGTCAACTTGCTTTTTTTCTTGGCTGCCATTTCTTCCTCCGGTAGCTTCTTTGCCACTTTGAACAATGTATTTAATAATTCTAATGCCCCTTGCCCATCTTTCTTCTTATTAAGAGCCATATTTTAACATCAAATCTCACTGAACCACATTAGCCAAAATAATAAATCATTTCCTAGAGAGCTTCCGGCTCTGATACCAAAAATGATGCAAAGAAAGGACTCAAACACAAATCACTTGACACATTTCTCACAATATGACCCATTACAAGCAATGTTTGTTGCATCCTAGTACAATTTGGCACTTTGATCTTGAAACTTAATGGCACTTAACAAAGAGGAAACAACAAGAAACATTATATTCTTGGAATGTTCAGTCCTTTTACAACACACTTTGCTGGTTTCCAATCATTCATGGCCAAACAACTGGTTGACACAATGATTCATGCAAGAAACAACTTTTGTTGCAACTTAATGCATCCTAGGCAATAACATCAACCAATGAAGAAACCAACATGCCATATGAATTCTTAGACTATGCAGACCTCTTAAAACATGTATTAGTGATCTACCACACATTCATGACCCAACCTTGCATAGATTTCATTAAACCCTTATGGAACTAGGGTTTTAGGACTGTTTTCTTGCAAAATTAGATACACAGTCTAGCATAATTCCTTGTGGCCAAAAGATATCAGGCCAAGATCTTGGGAACCATTTGCATATGTAAAAACAGAGATTTATTGAAAATTTCAGCATTTTCCACCTTGCCAATCAAGAGAAATAGATTTTTTTCTCAAAACTGGAAACCCTAGTTTTTGAACAGGGCTGCTAGGAAGATTGCCTCATTAGACAAGTTAAACAAAATTTTCTTTAGGACTGGTAAGAACGAAAAACGTCTGAAATTAAATTATCTTTCCATCCATATAAGTTGCAGGTCCGAACCAATCCGTACAAGGCCGTACAACGTGGATTACAGGCTGTTTCACCTAGAAAATACCAAAGAAAACGTGCAAAAATGAGTTCTCTTTCATTCCAATCCTTCTCCAACCTTGGTGCTTGAGTTTACATCTCTATTTCATCAAATTACAACCTCCCACAACCATCCAAACCGACACCTAACTCCCACTAACCAACTTTGCAAAATTGCATTGACAACATTGACAAGTTTTTGCAACTTTTGACAAGTTTGCCTCTAAACACCAAAACTAGTCAAATATGACCCCAAACAGCCTTAAATGGTCCAAATTGACCTTATTGACCCAAAACAAGCCCAATCAATCCAAAATCAAACTTGTACCAAATGACAACATATGCACCCAAAAGGATGCTCTTGCATCAGGTGCGTAGCTTATGATCTCCAGGGGGTATGAATGTAGGATCAAAAGTGGCTATATCTTTAACCATTTGTTTGAAATAAGATGAACGGGCCACATGAAATGGGATGGCATGGGTAAAAAAGAATTTGGCAATGGAAGATTCGGTGGCTTCTCGTGCTTGGTTATTAAACATAGACTCAACTGAAGCTCCCTTCCCACTACCACTTACCTTCCTCTTTCCTCTTGTGGCAACTTCACTACTACCAACCATTGAAGGCATAGGCATAGTTGATTGCACACTTGGAAAAGAAGATGATGCACCTTGAACCCCATCCACCTCCATTGGCAATATTTGGCACTCTATTGCTTCATGCTCTTTTAAGTCAGGACACATTCTAACCCCATGGCCCGCCTCACCCAAAAAATGAGACCTTACCCTTGTGTAGCTGCTTGTAAAATCCTTATGGCGAACATGGAAATTCCACACCCTACTCATCCCTGATTTTTTTTGATTTTGGCCCATGGGTCTAACATATTGAAGGAAAGGATTTTTTTTGTTTAAAGGGCGCTTTGCATAGCATTCCATGATTGCTGAAGGGCATTGGTATGGGTTTGTTTGCTCTCCACTAACACCCTCACCACTTTTTCTTCTATTTTGCACTTCATTTTCACTTTCACTCCCACTCCCACTGCTGCTCATTTTTAAAATTTTGAATGCAAGTTTCAACTGAAAAATGCAAAAAAAAATAAAAAATCATACATTGTATGCTTAAAATTTTGCAAAAAAAAAGAAGGAAAGGAAATACATACCTCATTGGTGGATTTGCACTCCCAACTGCACTAGCTTCAACTTCTTCGACTCCTTCAACCTGCTGTTCTTCCTCCTTCAGTGGCTGCAACTTCAAACCCTTGGCTGCACTTTTTCTCCTTCACAAACAAATGCACAAATGAATGAAATGAGGAGTGTTTTTTCCTCATAAGGTAACAAACAATGATGGGGCCCGCAAAAGCCACGGAATAAGGGCTTTTTTGCTTTTTAAAAATGTGTTTTCTATTGTTTTGATCATGCTTTGACGCGAGGGACGGTCGACCATCCCCGGGATGGTTGGGGGACAACTCATGCGTCCCTTGGTCGTCCTCGGGATGATCAGCTGTCCCCCCTTTTCCCGTTGACTGTCTCCCTGTTTCGAGGACATTTCCTAGGTTTTGAAAAAAAAAGGGGATGACAGGGGACCATCCCCTAGCTGTCCCCTTGTACCCGGACATCTTGGGGACAGGGACGAACCATTTTAGGGGGGGGGATGTGTCCCCGGGTTTCCTTGAGTTTAATGGGTGGCATATGATAGATGATGAAGACAAAAAAATTGCAAAAAGAAGCAAAAGGCGGAAAACTCTATAAGAAACACCATCTACAAATTCAATATATGTGTGCTTTTGAAGAATATTTTAAAAAATTATGTATTTTCAAATGTTCAATAAATTTACCGAGTTATTGTTGAGTTTCTCTCCGAGTTTTTGCCAAGCCCTGAGTTTTTCAAATTTTTGGGCCTGTCGAGTTTTTCAACTATGATTTGAGTCACCCTTAAAACTCCAACAGCTTGGGACTCCTGCTCCTGTGTTGACGATTGCTGTAATGTCCCTTATAGATTTATTTTAAGTTTTTCCTTTAATTTTATAGATAGAGATATCAAGATATGCCAAGAAAAATAATTTTGGTAGAAAGAGTATTAAACGTTATGAACCTCTAAAGAACACTCAAGTTCTGATTACACTAGCCCTTTATAGATATGAATAAGATTGGATGTTAAGACAATAATGATAATATCAATTTCCTGATTTAAATTCTGAAATGAGTCTGAATGAATAATGGATTCTAGAATGGAAAATAAATAATATATTAAGATTGCTGTATCTGATTTTATTATCCCTCTAAACTCATGCGATGAAGCTGTAATTGGCTGATGCCTTTAACTGAATGCTGTTTCTGAATATAACCTTATATGCATGCAATATATATAAGGCGCTGTATCTGATATTTGCCAATTGTTCATGCAGCTTGTAACTAAATGATCATAGGCTCCCTAGGAGCGCCTCAGATCTGCTAATAAAGATGTAGAAATCTGCAACTGATCGATGCCTTTCTCCCTCAATTCCTTATTCTATTTATACCTCTATGAAGGGAGACATCACTTCATAAAATCTCTTGCCAAAGGGTCGTTTCTTTCCAATTGCTACCTTTCATAAACCATTCATTAACTTAATCGCTACCTTTCATATCATAATCATTCCATAAATAAATCGCTGCACCCTTAGTCTTTCGTTTATCTTTAACATATGAGATTTTATTCCTTAATAAAGATTAATTTATTTAAATTTTTTTAGCAGGTCAGCCAGGTATTTATTTAATGTTTTAACTTAATAAAGGGAAGTTGAATTTATGATTATTTCTCCAATCAATTTTCCCCAGCATATAGTTGGCCTTTGTTCTTAAATACTTTTGCACATTTTAAGTCTTCTATCTCTGCTTTGGGCATAATAAGTTTCAAATTCTTTAGAGGGTCGAGGGGGTTATTACAACTGCTCTCTAAAGTAGGGCTGTTTTGCCTATGTCCATGGGGCTAAAAGATAGGGTTTGAGATTGAGTGCGTGGATGGGAATGGGTGCAATGGCTAGGGCGAGACACTCTATTGATAATATTCCTCACAACTCTAACCTCCATCCAAAGGATGGCCATCTCTCTCTTTGTATGTTTAGGTTCTCTTGATTGCTTCAAAAAGTGGGTGTGAAAACATTTGTATGCCATACTACAACTTGTAAGCAGGTGTACAACCACAAGTGGTTCTCTCCGCCCCATGATAGGGGCAAAAATGTCTATTAGCATAGTCCATATGGTCTCCCCACTCATTTGGTATCCTTGTATCACCAAATTCACAAAGAAAGAGAATGTCAATGTTAGAACGATAATGTAGGGATGATCAGTAAAAATCATGTTGCAAGTGTTGTAAATTTTGCTGAAATTGGATATATCTAAAGTGCATTAACACAAATGAAGCAATAAAAAATACTCTCTAGATTTACCCTCCTACTAGCTAGGATCTATAACTACAACTCTCTTAAGGCCCTATTGCTGTAGGTTCCACTCAAGAGCATCCTAATGTGGGTCCTCCTTTGGCAATCTACACTCCCCTTGCTTCTTTTCTTTTTGACATGTTGCTAAAGCTTGATGTTGAGATGGTGGCTATTGTCGTTGTGGAGCTTGAGTGGCAACATCTCTCCCCAATTGTCTAACCAAGATACTTTGAGTCATAGTTGAAAAACTCTGAGTAATTGGTGAGTTTTAAAAAACTCTGGAGTTTTTTTTGATGGTGGGTTTTTCTTGCATTTACTCTCCAAAATTGCTCGCCGAATAAAGGAGAAAAAATTACTGAGTTTTTGGTGAGTTTTCGCCAAAAACTTGACGAGTCTGCAAAAATAAACTCACCCGTCCAAAAAAAAGGTTTCCTGTGGCCGTTAAAAAGGCATTTTCATTTGATTTGATTTTCTAGGTACTCTCCAAGTCCAAGTTTCCATGTTTTCCTACAAGTCTTCATCTATAATATCATCTACTTCTACCTCCTCCTAGTTTTCACTAGACATGGGAAGAGGAAGATGTAAATTTCTAAAATATATTAATGTAGTATTTACTTTCAGTTTTACAAAAACAATTTGCTATTTTCATTTTGTTTCAGACTATCAGTATCAATGCATTCCACATGAGGATGCCATTTTGTACCCAATTTGCTTTCAAATCAATCAAATACAACTAAACTCAACTTGTTTCTTTTATGTGCTCATTTATTGACTCATTGGATGCATCTTATCATTGAATTTTGCAAAAAAATCCGTTTTTAATGAAATTTAAGCAATTTTATAAAATGCTGAGTTTTTGCCGAGTCGTGCTTTTTGGGCTTGGTGAGTTTTTCAACTATGCTTTGAGTCATTGGAATCTATAGAACCACCCCACAAGTAAGTCTTGGGGCATCTTTGAGAGATTACTACATTGTAGCCATTGGAGGAAAAACATGGATTTGTCCAAACTGTTTCAATACCTTGCCCACGGGCTAGGTTGCAACTAGTCCCTCCTATCTATTAACATGACAACTCCACATTAGAAGTCTACAACTACATCTCCATGCCAATAATCAACCATATCAATGTAGGGATCTCTAATCATGACTGCATCTCTCAAACTAGCAGCAATCTAAGTCCTAGTGTCAAAGTGACCTAGTCATGTCGATCTCATGGGTTTAGGGGCCTCAAGTTCTATGATTGACATTCTTCATTGATAGGGAATGACGTGCTCAAGGATCCACCCCATAATCAAGGATGGATATCTAAGGGAGTACATTCAACATGAATGATTCTATACAAGTCTTGATAGAATCAAACCATGATACTTGCACCCCATTCATAAACTTTGCCTTACTCAATTTGTTGAACAATGGGGGCCTAGTTGTATAGGACATCTACCTTATTGTCACTAGCTAACTTGGTGGCGATCAAGCCTAGAATTTCCTTCCACAAAGGTGGAATAACTAAGCATAGAACTAAAGTCAACTAAATGCCCTTCTACTCATTTGGGTGGACAACCCCAATGTATGCAACACACTGGGCAATTTGCTCTTTAGAAGCAACCTCAAGCAACATAAGTTTGTCTCCTTGAAGGGGAACACTTAGGATCTGGTGAATATCATTCACCTTGGACACAAGGAAACTGATTTATTTTGGTCAACATCCCAGTAAGTGAGGATGTTGGAGCAAATTTGATTGGATGGGTGAGTGAGGGGAATCTAGCTACCATGTCCAAGCAAGCATGCTTCAAAACCTTTGGTCTGTAACCAAAATATGATCCAAAACCTCTATGAGCCAGCTCTGCTCCTTGTATTGTTCCATTGAATGTAAGGATCCTGCCATACTATGCTTGGATGGGCCTCCTCAAAGTATGCAACCCATTGGGCCCTCAGCTCTTTGGAAGCAACCTCAAGCAATGCATGTTTGTCTCCCTGAATGAGAATACCTAGGATGTAGTAAACATCATTCACCTTAAATATATTTTTAACTCAAAAAGTGCAAAAACGTCCATGAAAAGACAAAAAAATGACATCTACTTGATCCCTACTCGATAATGATCATTTTAAGCACTTGTGGGTTTGTTGGTGCTGACACTAGTTGATGCAATACAGAACATGCAGGCAAATATGCTGCTAATCCTGTTTTGAACTGGAATGAGAAAAATTGTGCTATATAGTTGGTGGTTTCTGTGTCAACTAAACAGGCTGCCAGAGTTTCAGTAAGTACTGATTTGGTCAATTTTGAACAGTTTGTCATGTCTATGATAATACCCGAGTTGCAAAGTGAGGATGTGAACTTACAAGCATTATTGCAGGTGAATGCTTTGAAGTTTATCACAACTTTCTACTACCAAATTCCCAAGGCCATTGCTTTGAATCCAATTCCTCATTTAATGAGATTCGTTTAAATAGAATTTATTAGAGGAATCACTTTCAGCAGTCAGCTCTTAAAAACAACCTCGAGAACATGGTAGAGTGAAACTGTCATTTCTCAACAGAGCAGTTTTGAAAATGCTTTGGCAATTTTGTAACCACTCCAATGGTTTTGTAACAATTTGCTGTCTAGAAGTAACAGTTTCATCCCACTGCCAACAAACAAAAATTGAAGCAAACATTCTGACATCTCTCCTAACAATTTCACTTTTGGGACCTCCTAGTGCACGAGGAGGACATCCCAAATTCCCAACACTTATTTAGGGACAAGAGAGAGATGAATTGGATCATGGGAGGAAGACTTGAGAACTATAGAACATTCAGAAGTAGAATTCCATTGTAAGTCATGCCATAGACTTACCAATGTCTATGTAACTAAGGGAAATAAATGACAGATTGTATTCCACTTCATTTTACAGCTCATTGTATTGTTCTAGTATGGAATTATAATTCCATAGCAGTGTAAATGCCACTACCAAGATGGTTTTTCCATGATAACATTTGTGTTTGCTTCTCTTTCATAGCATTCTTTTGTTTCTGACAGTCATTTATTTTTGATATTAGTAGCACAGTTCATAGTTACGAAGATTGGCAAAAAATCGTGATTTATTGTTGCTTAGCCTTTGTGCTGCACAGTTTTTTATTTTCTCAGGTTGGACCGAATCCTTGACTGATATGTTGTGATTTGTCCCCGTCCACCCCCACATCCACCTCACCATCTCAGAATGTCCCTTAATTTAGCCCTATCACGCCTTCATTTGGTTTTAGCCTATTTCGAACTGTGAGGGCTGCTAGCAGGCTTGAATCAAGGTTTCCAAACTTCTTGGAGGACGTTTTCGTCCTTTTGCGGAGCTTGCACTTTGAAATGTTGAACTTGGATTGCGGATTCCTTCTGGGTTTTCTGAGAGCTTCGCGTTGGTGGTTTCGGTTTGACATTCTGAGCACTTTCGAGAATTTACTATTTCTGCAATTCCTATTTCTCGGCAAAGTTGGTCCTGCTGGCTTCGCTCAGTTTGGATTCTCATCTTCTTCAGTATGTTCATTTGGTTCGGTCAATCTTGACCTTGGGAAGCATTTTTGGTGAGATATCCAGCTGATTTTAAAATATTATACTTTAATGTTATATTTTATTATTGTGACCCCTTGGTCTAGTGAAACAACTTTAAGTTGTTCTTAAAAAGGGGACTTGGAAGGGTGGCGCCTCATGTTGATGATTTAATATTTTTCTTAAGGCCAAAAACAATGCTTTAAAAGAGGACGCCTTTTTATGAAGTGAAGATTTTAAAATAGATTAAAAAGTTAATTTGCCTTGAGAAAAGGGACGCCATCTTTGGAGGGAAAAGGAGTTACTTCAAATTTGAAAATTAGGGTTTCTAGAAGCTTCTGGAAAGTCATCACAAGTTTATAAAAGGAGGTCTTGGTCTTCATTTTCAACATCTGATATCTTGAGTATTGTTATGCTGCCGAAATGGTTGCTGGATTGCTTCGAGGAATGAATGCCTCCTAGCTTGGGCTCGACTTCGTGCTTGAGAGATAGCACCTAGTAGAGAGGTTTGCTTGTTTTGAGTGAATTTGCAGTGAGGTTTTGCATTGTTTTGATGATCTTGCATTTTGTAGC
>VDFB02177284.1:0-15210 GCA_007258455.2 Sequoia sempervirens | reverse complement strand
CACATTGAATAAGTCATGAAGCTCTTAGCAGACGATTTGGGTTCCTTGGATTTCGAACCAACATTCATAGGAGAATACATGATCATAAAAAAAGATTCAAACAAGGGAAAAGAAAAAGTGATAATGTCAACACAAAATTTGGAAATCCCTTCAAAAGAATCCACCTCAACCAATTTAGAAGAAAAAGTAAATTACACAACAAAATTTGATGAACTTAATTATGAGCAACCAATGAATCTAAAAGAGATGAAGAATATTTATGGAAAAGGTTATGAGATGATCAAACAACTTGGTTATTTCCCCTCAAAAGAAACAAACAAGCTTCCACTCATTATCAACACTATTACAAAATTTCCTCTAAGAAAACTTTAACATTAATGCATCCTGAATTAAGAGACACTAGTGGTCTTGATTGTTATACTTTGAAAGAAATAGAGAAGTCCTCACTTAACACTAATGTCATCACGCAAAACAATTATGATTCAAATTTGATAGATTTTACACACTCCTACAAAGGAGAGTACAAAATCTCACAATCTAAAGAGTCTTGTGTAGTAGGACAACTAATACTAAGCAAGAGATATCATTTCCACAAAATAATGAAACATCCTCTACTTTTGATCAAGAAAGTATCTTGTTGAGACTCCTCCAAGATTGTTTGATATCTCTCCCTCCAAGAACACGAAAGAAATTCTACTACAAGAGCTCATTTTGTGCATATCATAGAGTTCATGGTCATTCTACTAATGAATGTAAGGATTTAACAAAAAAAATTCAACATCTTAAGGAATGTGGTGCTCTCTCTTATGTGTAAGCACCTAATTCCTCTGATTGATATTGATTTTAACCCTAGCACGCATCTCATCAATCATTTCGACTCATCCTTGTCTTGCACTAAGTTGGGGAAAGGGGCTAGATAGCCTTGTCCTTGTATGTTGGACTTGTTGTCTCTTTTGGATAGTTGACCACTTTCCATGTATATGTAAGAGTAAGCTTGGGATGTGGATGATATGCCTTATGTTGGCTCTCATGTGACATACTACCTTTTGGGGGAATCCCCTTTTCATGATGTAGATCTTATTGGAAACATATGACTTGGCATAGGGCTTTCCAAGTTAGCTCTCATGACTTATTTATTGTTAGCATTTATCATTTGCTAGGGTGATCCCACAATAAACTGGTTTATAATTTTTGGCCAAACTAAACACTGAAATAGTTTTTTCTAACTAAATCTTCACTTTCAGGCACATATAGCTGCTAAACCCTGAAGAATTTTAAGATGGTGCAAACTAGAGTTTCATGATTTTGTTTCTAGATTCTAAATATATTTTTTCAAAAAATTTTGAATCAAATTGAAACTCCTTTTCCATCTCCTTGAAAACCTTTTTTTTTTCTTTTCTTTTCAAAGAAAACAAATACTTTTTAAGTTATATGGCACCTTCCACCTGTGACAATCCATAACATTTTTCCATGAAGGATAAAATTTTCAAATTTAGATTTGTAACTCCTATATTCAGTGCCTTAATTTTGGTTAGATAGGCATTTCTGTTCACAAATATTTTTATCTAATCAAGTTTCAAAGTCAAACCAATTACAATTGCATATAGGCAGTAATTGTATAATTTACAACTTTTTTTGTATACATCAAAATTCAGATTTTTTGTTTCTGATCAAGGACTTCACATGTGGTGCACTCCATATTTTCTTAATTTTTTTTATACAATTTACTATTTTTCCACATGTGTAGAACATATTTTGGATTTTTGGTGAAAACCTATGTTTAATAAAACTAAAAAAAACATAATAAAACCAAAACATATTAAAATTATATTTGTTAGATAGCTCATTCTGAGGACTACTTGATTCTAGTTGGGTCTGTGAAGTCTCTACCATTTTCATCTTCAACTCGAGCTCTGAAGTGCAAAAATTTTGATTTTTTTTTGTGACAGAGAGCAGGAATTAGGGAAAAGGGGGTTCACCTAAACCAGGATGGTTTGAGCAAACCCCCAAGGGTTTGAGCAAAGCAGGGTTCGTTTGAACCCTAGTTTGAGCAAGCCCCCTTTCAAAAAGGGGTTTTCATTTGTTTTTTTGGTGGGATGGTCTATACTTGCATTAAATGGGTTTGCTTGAACCTAGGTTTGAATGAACCCTCTTTCAGTTCGTTCGAACCAATGATTTTGTTCGAACCCCAAGAACTAAATTTTTTGGCATAAAGTCATTTTTGCAATTTTCTCCTTCCTCATTTGAATTGTAAACCACTTTTGGTGGAGCTTATTCTAGTACTTTTAAAGTAATTGCTCACAAATATGGTGTTTAGCAATTCTTTTTAAAGTGGGAATAAATCAACACCCATGTTTCATGGTGCTGCATTTTCTTTCTCTTCTTGCAATGTTATTGGGCTTGGATTTCAAATAGTGTGATACTTTGACTTGTCCTCTCTTGAGACAATGGGAACAATGTTCTCAAGAAGAGACCTTATGCATGAAATAAGCAAAATCCCTTTCAACATCCCTCTTTCTTGCTTTGTTGCATTTTCGTACCTTATTAAAGTCATTGAGATATGGATTTGATATGGTTTCTTGGGGCTCACCTAGTGAACAACTAGATTCACTAGCCCTTGTGAGCATGAATGTTTTGTTCTTACCGAGTCATGGGTTGCAATGAATTGATATGGATCTCTTTGGGCTCACCTAGTGGACTACTAGCTTCACTAGCCCTTGTGAGAATTTGTTTTGTTTGTATAGTGTATAGGGCGTTCCACTTCTAAACCTTTTTGGACAAACAACGTAGATTTTGGTCCAAATTGCATTCCACTTGTAAAATTGTATGTCCTGACCACCTTAACTTGGTCAAACTTCATCAAATCTATTCTTTAATCCTATAGGATGTGAAGCAATGTATCGTGATGCATATTTTAGACTAAAAATGTGATATCATTTGAGTTATAGATTTTTTTTTTCAACTACCACACCCGGACTTTAGTCATAATTCAAATAGAAAATGAATAATAATTATTTCATATAATTCAACAAGAATCAGACTTATATTGGTTGGAATGCCGAGAATCTCCTTTAAAACCCTTTTTGTTTCATCAATTTTGCAAACAGCACCCACATACCCTACACATACCCATCATATCTCCACTTTTTGACCCATCATGATCCTACACATACCCACCAGTTGAAACTTGATCCGTTGATTTTTTTTTCCTTTTTCCTTTTCCTATCTTTGATGGTGTATGCTTGTGATCTGGTTATGGATTCATATATCATCTGCAAGTGTGTTCCTTTTTACCTATGCTAGTTTGTCATAGGATCTTGATCTTGGGGGCTTGGCCACTCTCTTGGTTATTTTCATCCCATCTTACTAGCATTCATACATTTGAACCCCTCTTGATTGCGTAGTGGCTACTTTAGTGTGAGTTTGAAGCAAGTTCATCCTCTCACTAAAGTGGGGGCTAAATGTAGTGTACGAAAATGCATACCCTTGTATTTTCAAACTTGTTTGGACCTACCTTACTTTATTTATCCTTATTTATGTCTTAATTGGTCCTATTTTACATCCAAAAGCCTAATAAATTATATATTTTTTATGGCTAATCCTGACAAACACCAAAGGATAAATGATAATTTACTGATTTTGGCTATGTTCTTGATTTTTGGTATTGGGACTAAGATTCCACCTAGTGCATTTTGTCTTCCAAAGGTCTTGGGACCTTGTTTTCAAATGTGCCTTAGATGGCACCCTTTTTGGAGTTTGTTCCCTGAGTTTCAAGCTTCAGCAATAAGATGCCACCTAGGTCATCTTAGTCCCCCTCAATTTATTTTTTGGGATTTAATTTCAAATCTTGGCAAGATTTATCCTCTTTTAATTAATGAATTCACATGTTGGCTTGGCGTGGTTTAATTTTGGGATATTAAGCATGGATAAGTATAAATACAAGGTTCTTTCAGTCATTTTCACCTAAGACTTTTGTGAGAGCATTCCTAATAGCATAATTGAGTTCACAAGAGCATTCAAGAGAAATTCATCAAGAATTTGGAGCCATCATCAAGATTCAAGCATCATTTCAAAGATATTCTTGCATCATGTGTGTTTTTGAGCTAGCATTTGTGATGTAGGGTTTTGATTGAATCAAACAATTCAAGTCAAGATCTATCAAGCATTCATTCAATTCAAGATCTACATTCAAGCTAGCTACTTCACACAAGTTTGCATGTTTCATAACAAGGGTTTGGTGAGTCCCAATATAGCACTTTTTTCATTCATCATTTGCCTCCATTATTTCATATCATTCCAAGGTTTAATTACCAACAAGGGGTTTGACGAAGGAAAACCATCATTTACTAACAATCAACAATTTTTTCTTCTCTTGTGTGTTTGTGTTTGTAGATTTAAGTTGAAGATAATTTGAAGTACAAAGTTGCAAAGTTGCAGTGCAAATTTGTCATCTTCACGGAAAGTCACCTAAAAAATAGATTTGGAAGTTTTAGGACCTGCGATCTGAGAAGAAGTCGCAGACATTGAGCCTTAGGATCATCTTCCAAAATTGCATAAATTTTGATCAGGACTAAGACAATAGTAAGGGAATCTTAGTCCTCCTGGAGGTATTTTTCAGAGATTCCTTGAGAACTGTGGTGCAGGAGCACCTAGGAGGCATTTGGAAACACTAGGGAAATTTGGAAGCCTAGGAAGAAATTTTGTGTTTTTACACTTCAAGGTCATGTTGACCATTTGATTTTGAGTTAAGAGGTGTGAGAAGAGGTTAGGATGAAGTTTGATGTTTAATTTATAGTTGAGTGGATGAGTTTCTCAATTTTTTTTCACTAGGAATCACTAGAATTTGGGAAATAAAGCCAAAATGTTGCATTTGTGCAATTTTGGCTTATTTGTGGTGGTTAAGTCCGACCAATGGAGAGGTAACCACCTTGGAAGCCTTTAAAAGGTAGTTCTCGAACTGGAATGAGGGTTGGAAAAAAATTTGAGTTTGCAAATAGTTGAAATTGAGAAAGCAGTGATATTTTGTTGTGTATTTTCCCTGTTTTGTTGTTGTTTTTGTTTTAGCAGGTTAATGGATTGATCAAGGCAATTTGTATAGTTTAGAATGTGGAGAAATTGTCTTTAAATCATTGTTGGAGCAGTAGGTAGCAGGTTACTCGTTTGCAAGTGTTATTGTACATACTTTGTTCTTCCTTCATTGTCGTTTTGATTGATAAACTGTGAACAAATGGGGTTTTAGTTTGTATTTCCACCATACTAGAAGTATGGGCTTGTGGGAAATGTGGCTAGGCCCCATGTCTGTATAAAAATTAGGTTTAGGATTCTGTAAGAGACAAGGCATCATGCAAAAGGTCTATTCCTAGGCGTGCTTGGCTATGCCAGGTTAGGAAAGACAATGCAAAATAGTCACTAACATTGTAGGGGTGTTTACTTTCTGGCAACTTAGGGTGTGTGGAAGTTGAAGGAGGCCTTACAAAGGCTTGGCAGGAAGTAGGAGCCTTCACCAGTCCATTTGGTGGCTGAAAGAAGCAGACTGTTCACTGTGTATTCAAGAAGTGGCCTAGAAAGCCCTAATTCTCACAAAATCAGGGTTACGCCTGTGTACGGCCTGTGAAGGCCCAAAACCCCAAAAATATTTGAGAGGTAGGAAATTGAGCCAGGGTCCTTTTTGGAAGTTTGTGGTGTTCATTAAGAAGAAACAAGATTTAGCCTATTCTCTCGGGTTAAGAGGCCTAATAGGGGCTCAAGGGCTAGTAGCCCTTCTTAAACCCTAGAATAGGGTTTGATGGAAGCGATGAAGAAATGAAGCCTTGTGAATGATCAAGAACCACAGTGAGATGGTTTTGAAGCCATAGAAGATGCCACATGCCCCTACAACAAGTTGGTGAGTTTTGGAGAGCTAGTTAGCCTTTAGGAAGATTAAGGGCTAAGGAAAGAATGGAGGATAAAGCATTAAGATTTACTTGGTTAGTTGTATGAAGATGATAGAGGGGTTGGCCAGGAGAACTAGGGGTGCCTAACAAGCTTTAGGACCTATAGGTAAATAAGGTGGGGAGTTACACCAAAGGTTTTTCCAAGGTGAGACCTAGAGCATGGGACAATGATTGTCTCATCCAACCCTGCCCTACCAGATTGGTATTAGAGCGAGCAAAAGATTTGGGAAGAATATTTGATGTTGGACATTGATTCAAGTGATTCATCCATCATGGTGACAAATGCAGAGTTGGCCAAGATGGTTGAAGAGCAAGAGGAGGACAATAAGTTGTTAAAAGAAAGAATAGAGCAACTTGAGAAAGCATTGGACAATGTGAAGTTGGAAGGAAAAACACCAAAGGAAGAAGAGGTTGCAGAGGAAGACAAGATCCCTGAACCTGACCCTGTCTTGGAGGAAGAGCCTTTATTGAAAGCATTGAAGGCGTTGAGTGGAAAAGGACTTGAAGGCATACCACTATTTAGTGGAAAAATGGAAGCTGATTTAGTTGTTGATTGGATAGAGGGAATGAAAAACCATTTTGAATGTGATGGAGTTACTAAGGCACAGAAGGTAAAGGTGGCCAAATCAAGACTAAGAGGTTCTACCTTGACATGGTGGAAATTCATTTAGACAGAGAGGGAAAAAGAAGGTAAGCAGCCTATCTCTACTTGGAAGGGAATGGTTGCCAAGATAAGAGAAGCATACATGCCAGATGACTATGAGATTAAGTTACACAAGAAGAGGAAAAGCTTAAGGCAGAAAGACCAAGATATGAACACTTATACTGAGGAGTTCCAAAAACTTTGCATGAGGTCTAATGTGACAGAGGATGAGAGTCTCAAGGTAGCTAGATACCTTAACGGTTTGAAGTGGAACATTCAAGAGGAGATGGCTCTTCTAAGTCCCAAGACAGTGCACCAATGCTATCAGTTGGCTATCAAGATTGAGGAAAGGAATAAGAGGAAGCAAGACCAGGCTTCTAAGGGCAGAGGCAAAGGTAGAGATCAAAGAGATCAAAGAGGGCAGCGAGGTGGCTACCAAGGTAGAGGCAATGACCAAAGAAACCAAGGAGAGTTTAAATCCACAGATCATGGAGGTAAAACATCTTCTAGAGGAGGATATAACAGAGGTAGAGGACCTCAAGGAGGTTCAAACAGAGGAAGAGGAGCAGGCAGGAGCAATTCTTATTTTCCAAACATGAAATGCTACCATTGTAGTCAAGTAGGTCATCTTGCTTATAGGTGCCCGGAGAAAGAATCTTCATCAAGCAATGAGAAGAGAGTGGCTTATGCACAAGAGGACACCATGAGTCCTAAGTCATCTGAGGTCAATCATATTGAATCTGAGGTAGGAGAGAATCTGATGTTCAATAGAGTTTTGATCAGACAACCAGTCAAGGAAGAACCAAAACAGAGGAGAGCTCTATTTAGAGTAAGGTGCAAGATACTTGGTAAAGTGTGCAAGGTCATAGTGGATTCAAGTTCAATAGATAATATCATCTCAGAAGAGGTAGTAATGAAACTGAAATTGGAGAAGGCACCCCATACTAACCCTTACAAAGTCACATGGCTAAACAAGGGACAAAGTGTTTTAGTAAATGAGCAAGTAACGGTGGAGTTTTCCATTGGAGGGTACAAGGACAAGTTAGTTTGTGATGTTTTACCCATGCCATCTACTACTAGGAAGACCATGTGGCCCATTGTAATGATTGCCATACATGATGGAAGAGAACACCATCTCATTCAAGGATGGAAATACTTTTTAAGTTGTAGTCACTGTTAGAAGAATATGAAAGACAGTCAAAGACACCAAACATCATGTTGAACAGTGGTAAAGAGTTCTTTAACAACCTACATCAAGGGAGTGAAGGATATGTGGTTGTGTTACAACCTAAAGAGGAAGATAAGGCTGAAAGACAATCCTGGGAGGGTCTAGAAGTTATTTGCCAAGAAGAGTACAAGAGCATAGTTAGTGATGGTATGCACTTGCGGCTTCCTCCGAAGGCCTTGGAGTGTAAATTGACTTCATGCACGGAGCTTCATTGCCAAACAAAGCAGCATACAAGATTACACCAGATCAGAACCTAGAAGTAGCTAGGCAAGTGCAAGAATTATTGGATCAAGGATTGATTCAAAAGAGCATTAGCCCATGTGCAGTACTAGTGGTTTTAGCAACCAAGAAAGGAGGTAAGTGGAGGTTATGTACTGATTCTAGAGTAATAAATAGAATCACAATCAAATATAGATTCCCTATCCCTAGAATTGAAGACTTAATGGACTGTCTTGGAGGAGCTCAATACTTTACTAAGTTGGATCTTAAGAGTGGATACCATCAGATCAAAATTAAGGATGGTGATGAGTGGAAGACAACATTTAAGACAAACGATGGGCTATATGAATGGAGAGTGATGCCATTTGGTCTCTCCAATGCCCCTAGCACATTCATGAGGCTCATGAATGAGGTGCTTAAAGACTTTACATGGATAGTTTTGGTGGTATACCTTGATGACATCCTCATATATAGCAAGACAACAGAAGAGCATTTGAAACATGTGGAGTTGGTTCTTAGAAGGTTGCAAGAAGAGAAATTGGCAATCAATCTAGAGAAATCACGAGTTCTTTAAGCGAAGCTTATTGTCTATTTGGGTTTGTAGTGTCCAAGGATCATTGAATATGGATCTAAGCAAGGTGGAAACCATCCTAAAGCGGCCTACACCAACCATAGGAATTTGTGGTAGAAGTTTTCATGGATTGGCTCAATTTTATAGAAAATTCATAAGGAACTTTAGTGGCATATGTGCACCCGAGTCCTAGATACGATCAAGAAGGGTGATTTAAAAACTAAGTTTGTGTGGACTCAAGAAGCTAGGAAAGGGTTTGAGAAATTGAAACAAGAGGTGGCAACTCAACCAATTCTCTTATTACCTAGTTTTGACAAGTTGTTCACTGTTGAATGTGATGCAAGTGGAGTGGCGGTAGGAGGAGTGCTAAGTCAAGAGGGAAGTCCTATAGCCTTCTTTAGTGAGAATCTCAATGAAGAAAGAAGAAGTATTCAACCTATGACTTAGAACTTTATGCTTTGGTTCCCAGGTCCACTTAGGAAATGGAAGCATTATCTTCTACCCAAGGAGTTTGTAGTCTTTACTGACAATCAGGCACTCAGTTTTATCAACACTCAAGAGAAGTTGAGTAATAGGCATTTGAAATGGATGGAATACATCCAAGCTTTTACCTTCACCATCAAGCACAAGAAGGGACAACTAAACAAAGTGGTAGATGCATTGAGCAGGAGATTGTTGATAGTGCAAGAGATACAGATCAAGAACATTGGCATAGAGAGTTTCAAGGATCTCTATGGAGAAGATGAAGACTTTTCAGAGGTCTATAAGGTATGTTCTAACTTTGAGAATCATTTCCATAGCCAATATTCAGAGTATACTTTGCAAAATGGGTTATTGTTTAAAGGGAATCAATTATGTGTTCCAAGAGGGTCAATGAGGGAAAATCTGATTCAGGAAAAGCATAATGGCAGTCTTAGTGGACATTTTGGCATCAATAAGACTTTACAACTAGTGCAAAGGTTCTATTACTGGCCTAAGTTGGCAAGAGATGTTAGAAAGTATGTGGAACAATGTGTTGTGTGTATGAAAGCTACGGGAGGAGCTAGCAATGTTGGTTTATACCAACCCCTACCCATTCCTAACAGACCATGGGAGTGTGTGAGCATGGATTTTGTGGTAGGCCTTCCTAAGACCAAGACTAGTTTTGATAGTGTTTATGTAGTAGTACATAGATTTAGCAAGATGAGTCATTTTGTTCCCTGCAAGACTACTCATGATACTAGCTACATAGCTCATGTTTTCTTTAAAGAAGTTGTAAGGATCCATGGACTACCTTTGAGCATAGTTTCAGATAGGGATGTGAAGTTCATGAGTCACTTTTGGAAGACTCTATGGAGTAGATTAGGTACAAACCTATCATTTGGATCAGCTTACCATCCTCAGACCGATGGTCAAATAGAGGTGGTTAGTAGGGTGCTAGGTAACCTTCTAAGGTTCCTAACTAAGGAATATGGACAAACATGGGATATGGTTATCTCACACGCTGAGTATGCTTACAATAACAGTGTGAACCAAACCACAGGGAAGAGTCCTTTTGAAGTTGTGTATGGGATGCACCCAAGAGGCATATGTGAGCTCAGAGATCTTGGAGCTATGGAACATAGAAGTGGACATGGAGAGGACTTTAGTCAGACCATGAAAGAGATTCAGGAGCAGGTGAAGAAGATAGTCATCGAGGCTACTTACAAGTTGAAAGAGAAGGCAAATTTAACAAGGAAAGATGTGCAATTTCAAGCAAGGGACTATGCTATGGTCCACCTTAACAAATCAAGGTTGTAGAAGGGAATGTCAACCAAGTTGCAGATGAAGAGAGTGGGTCCATGCAAGATATTGGCCAAGTATGGCAAGAATGCATACAAGGTGGAGTTACCTACCGATCTAGGAATCTCACTGGTGTTCAATGTAGCTGATTTGATCAAGTATAAGGGAACAGTTAGTGATGAGGTTAAGAATAGTTAGGAGATCTTCAAGGACATCAATAATGTACCCCTACCTAATCAAGAGAAGCCTCAGGCAGAGCAGATCTTGGAATCAAGAGTACAAAAGTCTACAAGGAACAAGGTGTACATGGAGCACCTTATCAAGTGGAAGAATAAGCATGAATTAGAAGCTACATGGGTCCAAGAAGATCAGTTCAAGAAGCTTGGAATTGAGCTGTCATTGGTCTCTCCTTCCATTCCTTAGTTTTTGGGCTGAGAGGGGGAGAATGGTGTAGGAGCACCTAGGAGGCATTTGGAAACACTAGGTAAATTTGGAAGCCTAGGAAGAAATTTTGTGTTTTTACACTTCAAGGTCATGTTGACAATTTGATTTTGAGTTAAGTGGTGTTAGAAGAGGTTAGGATGAAGGTTGATCTTTAATTTATAGTTGAGTGGATGAGTTTCTCAATTTGTTTTCACTAGGAATCACTAGAATTTGGGAAATAAAGCCGAAATGTTGTATTTGTGCAATTTTGGCTTATTTGTGGTGGTTAAGTCCAACCAATGGAGAGGTAACCACCTTGGAAGCCTTTAAAAGGTAGTCCTCGAATTGAAATGAGGGTTGGAAAAACATTTGAGTTTGCAAATAGTAGAAATTGAGAAAGCAGTGATATTTTGTTATGTATTTTCCCTGTTTTGTTGTTGTTTTTGTTTTAGCAGGTTAATGGATTGATCAAGGAAATTTGTAAAATTTAGAATGTGGAGAAATTGTCTTTGAATCATTGTTGGAGCAGTAGGTAGCAGGTTACTCGTTTGCAAGTGTTATTGTACATACTCTGTTCTTCCTTCATTGTTGTTTTGACTGGTAAACTGTGAACAAATGGGGTTTTAGTTTGCATTTCCACCATACTAGAAGTATGGGCTTGTGGGAAATGTGGCTAGGCCCCATGTCTGTATATAAATTACATTTAGGATTCTGTAAGAGACAAGGCATCATGCAAAAGGTCTATTCCTAGGTGAGCATGGCTATGCCCGGTTAGGAAAGACAGTGCAAAATAGTCACTAACATTGCAGGGGTGTTTACTTTCTGGCAACTTAGGGTGTGTGGAAGTTGAAGGAGGCCTTACAAAGGCTTGGCAGGAAGTAGGAGCCTTCACCAGTCCATTTGGTGGCTGAAAGAAGCAGATTGTTCACTGTGTATTCAAGAAGTGGCCTAAAAAGCCTTAATTCTCACAAAATCAGGGTTACGCCTGTGTACGACCTGTGAAGGCCCAAAATCCCAAAAATCTTGGAGGTAGGAAATTGAGCTAGGTTCCTTTTTGGAAGTTTGTGGTGTTCATTAAGCAAAAAGGAGATTTAGCCTATTCTCTTGGGTTAAGAGGCCTAATAGGGGCTCAAGGGCTAGTAGCCCTTCTTAAACCCTAGAATAGGGTTTGGTGGAAGCGATGAAGAAATGAAGCCTTGTGATTGATCAAGAACCACAGTGGGATGGTTTTGAAGCCATAGAAGATGCCACATGCCCCTGCAACAAGCTAGTGAGGTTTGGAGAGCTAGTTAGCCTTTAGGAAGATTAAGGGCTAAGGAAAGAATGGAGGAGAAAGCACCAAGATTGACTTGGTTAGTTGTATGTAGATGATAGAGGGGTTGGCCAGGAGAACCAGGGGTGCCTAACAAGCTTTAGGACCTATAGGTAAAGAAGGTGGGGAGTTACACCAAAGGTTTTGCCAAGGTGAGACCCAAAGCATGGGACAGTGATTGTCTCATCCAACCTTGCCCTATCAGATCTGGTTCTGACATCTAAAGATTCTATATTTTCCCAGAAAAAGAACAGTGGGACTAAGACAACAGTAAGGGTGTTTTAGTCCTCCTCAACATATTTTGATAACTTTTTTGCATTTCCAGAATCCTTATCACATTTCCATACTTCCCAAGTACATACATTCTAACTTGTTGTTACTTAATTTTGTCATTTGCACTCATTATTTGGCTTGCATTACTAGGTTTTGTGAGTTGAATGTTAAGTTTTATTTTCCAAGGTTTTGCTTGATGATGAACCCTTCAAAGCCTAAAGAATCTTCCTAGGTTTCCCTTGTTGAGAATTGACTCACCTTGGTGTTGATAGTGAATCCAATTTGGGATCTTAGGTTTCCTTGAATGAACCATCCCCCTATAGAGAAAAATCGAAGATTAGGAACCCCTTTCTTGTATTGTGAGTCCCTTTTCCTACAATACATTTTCCCTATAGTTCAAATTATATTTTAAATCAATGGTGGCAATTTTTTTTATTATAGAGTCTATCCCTTAAACCCATCGATCATTTTGACCCTTAGGCCCCTACTTTTCCATAAGAATTGTTTTTTACATGGAAGGATTTTCCATCATAATTAAATCATTTTTATATTATTTTTCAAGATTTGCCAATATTTTCTACAAAATTTTAATGATGTAAAAAAATTGCCAATAAAATTAATATTGTTTTTTCAATAAAAGGAAAGATTCATCAATAGAAATTAATATTTTTTTCCAAAAAAAAAAAGATTCGCTAAGATTTAATATCTTTTCTTGAGAAGAGTTTCTTAAAGTTATCACTACTCAAGTTTAACCTTGACATCATTGTCAATCACAATATAAGAAACATTTGTCAATAGGGATTCTATAACAAAGTCAATGACAAAATTGTCAATGACTTACCATTTTTAGTTCTAAGCTGTAAGTATAATAATTCATGTCACTTAATAGATACAAAAGTGCAAGTGATGCGTTATACCATCCCTCAAGGCCAAAAGGTTTAGTAGATAATATTTTACACCTAAAAGGTAATCCAAGAATAACTAAAGGGGTTCAAGTATTCATTGCTTATGCTCCCTCGCACACAAAATACTCTTCAATTTCCCTTTAGTAGACAATATTTTCAATCTAACAGGTAACCCTAGAATAACTAAAGGATTTCAAGTATTCATTGCTTATGCTCTCTCGTACACAAAATACTCTTCAATTTTCCTCACAGTTAAAAGCATTGCTTTCCCAACAATGTCATCTCCTCTGGGTCAGTAGTTCGAACTCTAGGTTGATTCTTCTCCCATTCACCAACTATTTCTTGAGGCATTTCTTTCAGAATCCTGAAAGCTTTTTCGAAAAACCACCATACTGCGCATATCCTGCTATCATTGCATTCCATGATATCACATTTCCTTGAGGGACTTCGTCACGCCCATAGTTCTTGTGCTTCCATACTTCCACATTGATTCCAGGCCGCGTCCCTGGCTTCTGCTCTCTTCTCTGCCTTGATGCATATCGAAGCTCTTATTGTGGTGCACTTAGGAGGATGCAGTCAAAAGTAGTTGAATGTTGAAAGCCTAATGTATTTGGTCCCTTATTTCACGTGAATGCTGCAGTAAATGAGGAGGGTGTCATCCCTCTTTAATAACAGGCACACCTTTCATCCCTGACCACATTTCCTCACTAGATACGTTGTCGCCATCTTCTTTCCTATCCTACCTATCGTTGCACCCATACCCGTGCCATTACTCTCCCTGACTACCGTTCAATTTACTTTTCGTGGGATGTGACAATTCATTTCAATGCCTTCAAACGTGAATGCTGAGAAGGGTGTCTGCCATCTTTTTTCTTATCCTATCGTGGCACCCATACCCGTGCCACTAGTCTGTCTGATTACGGTTCAATTTACTTTTCATGAGATGTGACAATTCATTTCAATGCCTTCAATACAAACTATACAATTTGATTGATATTTACTCTTAAAACGATTCTTATTAGACTCTATGTTAAATTTATTCTCTACTTGGGATCAAGTTTATATGTCTAGGTAAAGTTTTTGATTGCAGATTCATCCTCTAGTCTAGTCTAGAATTGATCTTAATGTCAAATTTTGTTATTTGATCTTAATGTCAAATTTTGTTATGTGATTCTTCTAGTTGATCTAAGTTTACTTTTCATTTTCATGTCTTACATATGTCTAGTAGTATTCAAAATTAGCTTCATATATTCACTATTGTACAGTAGAGGACATGTTCTTCTAAATCAATTCATGTAATTCTATGTACAAAATTGACAATAATACTCTTCAAAGATTTGTACTTTATAATCTTCGCCTTATATTTATGTAGTCATTTTGGTATACACTTCTCTAGTATGTTCTTAGGTTCCATTTTGTATATTTTTAGCATTTTCCATGACCATTGAAGGATAGTACAAACATTGCCAACCGTAGAAACCTAGTACTATAAATGTTGGGAATTTTGAACTACAAATTTATCAAAGACATATATAACCCAATTATACATGCCTAAGCTCAAACTTCACAAAAGCTATTTCCTACCCGTTTGTACTAATTTTTTTTTACCATTTTCAAAATTCATTTATCTAAAAACCCTTCTAATCACACACTATTCATTCCTTGAAAATATAAAGTGCCCCTTTCTCCTCTATCACAAGGATATATAGAAGTACTCCCATTAGAGAGATCAAAGGAAATAAATTGTAAGTCTAAAGACTACAATTTTGGTGGAATCTTCACCAAATTCCACCATAATTGCTATCTAGTTGCCATTCCCATTCATCCTTACAAGTTTTTAGTTTTCCCCTTTTGACATTATGATAACTATTGTTACATATACCACCATTGCATAACACTAGGTTTATACACATTATTAATATTTCCAAAATAGTGCTATTAT
>VDFB02177283.1:0-24302 GCA_007258455.2 Sequoia sempervirens | reverse complement strand
AAATTATAAGGAAGTAAATGTCACTTATACTTAAATGTGTATTTCATGTATATAGTTTGAGGAAGAGGGAGAGTGTGATATATATAAGGAAATAGAGAAAGATCAAAAGAGAAAGAAAGAGATACATTTTTGCATCTTGGAAATGTGAGTTTTTTATAGTGTGCTCATGTTATAATGTGTCTGCATTATAATGTTAACGTGTTATGACTTAGTAGTGACTGAAACTAGGCTCAATCACTACCAGGCCATAATGTGAGCATGTTATAATATGAGCACATTATAATGTGCTCGCATTATATCTTGTATGGAAACAAAAAGTGGTCACACCACTTTTTGGTCCCTCACCTTTCTACACTTACCCCATGACACAACTAGAGAACTTTGAAAAAAGTAAGAAAAAATAAGTTTGTAAGTAGAGAAAATGTTTATATGGTCTTAAACAATCAACTAGGACATGGTACCAAAATTTTGATTCCTTTGTGTTGGGTTTGAATATTTTTAGATTTAAAATAGATCATTGCGTTGATTATATGATGAAAAATTATAATTTTCTTATTATTGCATTATATGTTGATGATATGTTATTTTATGTTAATAGTTTAAGAACATGATTTATTAATTGAAGTTTCAACTTTTAGTATAATTTGAGATGGAAGACCTAGGTGTTGCTAAGTTCATCTTGAGTATGGAGATCAAAAGAGTTAGGATAAATAACAAACCTTGGTTGTGCTAAAGCAAGTATGTGAACCAATTGTTGAAGAGGTTCAATATGATAGTTTTTAGGCCATTGCATGTGTTCTTGTTTTGATGGGGACTAAGTTATCAATAGAGTAGAGTTTGATTTCTCTTAGTGAGATGATATGGCCCAAGTACCTTATATTAGTGTCATTGGGAGATTAATGTATTCTATGTTCTATACTATAATAGTCATCACCCAAGAAATGACAAGTTTGAGCCAATTCATTACTAATATTGGATGAGTAAATTGGGATATAGTGAATAGGTTCTTCAAATAATTGTGAGGCACCTCCAAGTACTCTATTATTATTGTAGTAATTCTATAAGAGATTGAAAATTTATTATTATTCATAGATTTATAGATTTAGATTAGGTTGGGATGTTGATAGAAGGAGATTCATTGCTCAATATATTTTTATTGTGTTTAGTGGTGTAATCAATTAGATGAATAAGAAACTAATTTTGGCCACTTTCTCCATTATTGAAGCTAAGAACATGGGAGATAATCATATTTATAAGACATATAGATTAAGGGATTGTACTTATATGTAGGATTGATGAGCTTAGCGATAGTATATTTCTACGTGACCTAGACAAAGTGTCATATGTCTAGCAAAGAAAATGAGCTTTCAAGTGAGACAAAGAATATTTTTTCTAATACTATTTTTTCTTGACATGGTAGAGGAAAGGTGAGTGATGTTAGATAAATTTGACACTTTTTAGAATGTTGTTTAATGAAGTAAGTGAGCACATAAAATTTTAGGTGGTGCTATGAGTCTATGGGCCTCTCATCCTCTATTAATCAATTCATAGTTTTAGTACTCCCTTTGCTCTTGTAAGGTGTTAAAAAAGTGGGAGAATGTTAGGAAAATTGTATCAACCTTGCTTCTAATGTTAAAAAGAGGGTCCAATCAACCTCTTAGATCAAAAGTTATGGTCTTATGAAGTTGGGCCACCCACATCGGAAATATAAAAAACATCTTTGACACATAAAAGAGTTGTAAGAGGGAGTTAAACTTCTTGAATTACCCGTGATGCATGTTATGAAATGTAGTAAGATATATTTGAATAGGGACAATGGGGTCAAAATAGAGTGCTTAAGTTGGTGAGTGGATTATAATGAACTTATGGTATCTGGAAGGAATATGTCATTTTGTCTATGGATTCATCTCAAAATTTGGGTATTGGATTCTTAACTATGAATTTGCATGCCATATTTTGGTAGTTTTATCCCATGGTTTCCTAATTATCATTTTATAGTTTCATGTATATCCTCTCTTATTTATTTGGGGCTTGAGATGGAGGTTTTGATAGTGAGTTTTGTAAGTACTATTATGCTACCAAAATTACTTCGGATCTTTGGTTGGTGACACTCCTGTAAAGATTTAGACTTTACAAGTCTATTGGAACATTTGATTAATAAATAGAACATTCATTTTCTTTTGAGTCTAGTGTTTTTCCCTTGAAAGGGTTTTCCACATGTAAATCACTATGTTAATAGTATACTCTTTTTGTGTTTATTCTCTTGTAACTATATAATTGGTTTTTTTTGCACATACCTCCTCTCATGAATTAGTGTAGGAAGCATATTCTATGCATTTTATTCCTTTTGAAGGACTTGGTGGTTTTGAGGAACAATGTTGTAACTTATTATGCTAGGCGTAGGAGGTGACTTGCAGCCATCCTTTTGTTTTAGCTAAGACTTGTCAATTGATAACAATTTTAATAAAATTAGAAATCAACTTAAAACAAATGCAATAGATGTGGTTATGATGATGCTAATGCACTTTTCTTTGTTACAATGGATATTAAAGAATGAATGAGTGCATCAACTAAGGTTTTACCATGTGTTGATGCAAAAGCTCATGTGGAAAGTTGAAAAGTTATTTTTTTGACAACTAGGTGTGGAAGGGTTATATTAATGATGGATAAAATATGAACTACTTATAAAATGACCTAAGGTTGATATCATTTTATACTTCTCTTAGGTGTACAATTTGAAAGCTTTGTTCTGAGAAACAATGAGTAACAAGTAGTTGGAGGTAGATCATCTTGGACACATAATAAAATTTTAAATTTGACAAAATGGGTCAAAATTACACCAATGATCTTGAGATGAATCAAGACTGTACTCGAAGCTTTTAACCTAGAAAAAGAACCTACTATCTATTAATATTTTAAAATTTTATATATACTAGCATATATATATTTAATAATATATATAAAATACGCCGAGAGATATCCTTCTCGAGGCACCTTTTCAATTTTTATGTGAAAATTTGAATATATATATATATATATATATATATTTAAAATAGGCACTTCGAGAAGGATATCTCTCGGCGTATTTTATATGTATTATTAAATATATATATGCTAGTAGCAGTCGCGACACAACATGTAATATCTTAAATAAATTATTTTTATATTTATATATTTTATATTATATTATTATAATAATTAATATATTATAATATGATAGTATAATATATAATTTAATATTTAAATGTTAAGTTAAAATATATATTTATATTTTAAGTTAGGATTATGGTTAGGGATGGGGTTAAGAGATATAGTTAGGCTTGGGGTTCAGGTTAGGATTAGGGCTAGAGATATAGTTAGGGTTAGGGTTAGCATTACGATTATGGTTACATTTAGGTTTGCAGTCAAGTTTAGGGTTAATAGATATAGTTAGGGTTGGGGTAATAATTGAGGTTAAGGTTATCAAGATTAGGGTTATAGTTATGTTCTTGATCAAGTTTAGGGGTAGGATTATGGTTAGGTTGGGGTTAAGAGATATAGTTAGGCTTAGGGTTCAGGTTAAGATCGGGGCTAGAGATATAGTTAGGGTTAGGATTAGGGTTAAGAGATATAGTTAGGGTTAGAAATACGGTTAACATTATGATGAGGGTCAGGGTTAGCATCAAAATTAGGGTTAGGGTTAGCATTACAATTACAGTTACATTTAGGTTTGCAGTCAAGTTTAGGGTTAATAGATATAGTTACGGTTGGGGTAATAATTGGGGTTAAGGTTATCAGGATTAGGGTTATAGTTATGTTCTTGATCAAGTTTAGGGTTAGGATTATGGTTAAGTTGGGGTTAAGAGATATAGTTAGGTTTTGGGTTTAGGTTAGGATTAGGGGTAGAAATATAGTTAAGCTTAGGATTGGGGCTAGCATGAAGATTAGCTTAAAATTAGGGTTACAATTAGATTGAAGATCAATTTTAGGGTTAAGGGTATGCTTAGGGTTATGATTTACATCATGGTTATGGTTATGCTTAGGGTTAGGTTTTGGGTTAGAGATATAGTTAGGTTTAATGTCACTATGTGGTTAGGTTTGAGGTTAGACAATGACTTAGGAATAAGGTTAGGGTTAAGATTAGGGTTATGGCTAGAGATATAGTTAGGGTTATGGTAAAGAGATATACTTAGGATTAGGGTAAGGTTAAGATTGATTTGCAAACATTTATTAAATAATTTCTTAAAAATATAAATATAAATCTTAAACTTTAATTTATATAAAGTACGTGGAGATTTATGAAGGCATTCAATTTTTTTAATTCTATAGATCAAAATCAAATTTCTTATATATATTTAATTGCTATTATCATTTGTACAACATCATTTTTTTTTAAATCATTTAAAAATTGAAGTTAACATTGGATTAAATGTGTAAAAAAAATTAAGCGTTTGCTTTAAAATGTTTAACTTATATTTGAGGCACATTTATTAATATTTCATATAGATTTGGCACACATCCACTTAAAAAATGTATTTAATACCACACATTTAAAAAGACCACATACATTACAAATAATGATTAGCACAAAATATGTTATCAAAACAAAAAATATTAGAAATGGAAGTCTTATATGTTGCCACACATCCTCTTCAATCTTTTTCTAAAAGTATTTTTTTTTATATTATAAGATAAGTTAAACAAAATTAATAAACCTTTCCTGCAATGTGTTCAAAGTTTGTAAATATAAAAAAGTATTGAAGGTCAAATAAGAAGTGATTATACTAATAACATCTCATTGTAATGGTGTAAATGGGTGATCCCACAATAGTGGTTTACAATTATTGGCCAAACTGGACACTAAAGTAAATGTTTTTAACTAAATCTTCACTTTCGGGCACCTATAGCTGCTAAACCATGAGGAATTTGAAGATGATGCAAACTAGAGTTTCATGAAATTTTTTCTGTAGATTCTAAATATATTTTTTAAAAAAATTTTGGAATCAGATTGCACTTATTTTTCCATCTCCCTCAAAACTAGTTTTTCAGAAAACAACATTTTTAAAAGTGGATGCTCAGTATAATGCATAACTTTTTTTCATGAAGGTATGAAATTCTAATTCTTTCAAATTTTAGATTTTAACTCAATATCTAGTGCTTCCACTTGGTTAGATATTTTTATTGAATATTTTTTTCTTAATCAAGTTTGAAGTCAAACCAATTAAAATTCAGGATAGCCGCCATAACACGTAACTTTTTTTATGTATCAAAATTCATTTTTTTTTTTTTGTTGACTGGACTCATTATCGGTGCACTCCATTTTTTCAATTTTTTTGATAATCTATTATTTTTCCACATGTGCATAACAAAGAGCTTGATTTTCAGTGAAAAACCTACATTCACAAGAAATAAAAAAATAAATATAATAATCAAATTAAATTTTATTAAAATTATAATTTTTTGGAAGCTTATAATAGGAACTACATACTTAAAAAAAATAAAAAATAAATGAATTCATTTGATCCCCCAAAAGGTAAATCAAAAGTGATTTTTTATCAGCATTTTGATAGGTGTAAAGGAGACTCTGTTATAGGTATGGTTTAAAACTAGCGGGGTTCTATCCAAGGGGGCTTGGTCTAAGGTGGTCTGATAAAACCCTCTTCAATTGGAATCCTTTAAATGGAACATTTCAAGGCTTAAATCATTATATTTTCTAAAAATATGTGATTTCAGCAAAAATCAGGATCTCCCAGAAATTATAAACTACTATTGTGGCAGCACCCATATACATTACAAATTCTTTAGCAATGCGATCGGTATTACGACCTTTATTTTCATAGTGATCTTCATATACTTCTTTGAGCATATTTGGAAACGCAGCTACTATAGTTTGGGAACATTTGTCACATAATTTGGAAATGCTTATATCGTTTGGGAACATTTGTCACATAATTTTTGTACAATCATTTCATCTAATTAACCATGGATGCACTGATAATAACTCTCCATCTTCAGTATCATCAAGAATAGTCTGAACTTTAATCGTCAAGTTGGACTTCACAGTAGACAAGGTAGGTATACCATAGTTTTCATGTAACAACCTAAATGATGACATTACCTGATGCACCATGAATCTAATGGAGTACCTGAACTTAAGAGTTGCGAGAATCCATTCCTCGGGTGGGCCCATGTGATTACTAATTTTGGATGGTCCCTTAAGAAATCTCATGAACTTCATACTCAGTTCATCAGATAGAGTGTCTTTTGATATTTACTGTTGCTCTAATTGTGATCTTCCATATGCATCCGGTGAGGTAAAGATCTTGAATCTCATGGTAAAGAGCAACTGACCAATCACAAAAATCTATAATCTCAATCTGTAGATGATGAAATTTGACTTCTAAGCTCATTTTGATCTTTGATTCATATAGGGAGTTAAATTATACAACATAATTGGAAAATTTTATTTGAGAAGTTTGTGGTCCATTGTTATTTATTCTCTTCACCATGCTATCTCTCACCCAATATCGAACACTCAATTCCTCTATACGAAGGAGGACATTGGGTGGAAGATATGGGTGATACTTTGATAACCAATTGTACGCCCATGCTATATGGATTTGATCTGACATTTTGTTGTTGTGCATGAAAATTATTATTAGCTCTTACATTACTATTAAATAGGAAAATAAATATAATTTCTAAACTAATTTGAAAAATACATAAAGGATAGTAAACATAAAGAAAATGCATGCTACCAAAGTAACTCACTTTAGATTTAAGGGAATTGATATATATATACACAATTTCTTGAAGGTTAGTATATTAAGTAAAATATTATAAAAAATTTGGAAATAAATATTAAAGTATAAAGTGAAACACGAAAATGACCATTAGAACATATATCTAGGAAAATTTATTCTACATTAACCATATAAAAAATGATGTAAAGTTACATGATCTTTATTTAGCAAACATGCATGTTGAAAAGAGATTAAAAACATTTCAAATGTAAGTTATGTTGGAAATTGAATTCAATAAATAATTTGACATTCTTAAATTTATGTAAGAAATTTTTATCATTTATTTTTAATCAATAGAGATTACAAAACATACAATGGAATATTTTAAGTGTTGCCCAAAAAGAACACATATATTAAAGCCATTGAAGCAATTTTTTTGAATAGACATTGTGAAAGAATATATAATAGTATATATAATCAAAGAAATTATTATGGTGGAAAAAAAGAACAAATGTATGAAATCCATTGAAGAAAATTTCCACAAAATTTATTACATCAATTATCTTCTAAAAATTTGAGCCTGTCTCTTGCGCTTGGCAAGTTGTCTACCCTTTTTCATTTTCTCATAACGGTCATATGTGAATGGTGGCATCATTCTGAGACCCTCTAAAGATTTTACACGAGATACTACTACAAATGTCAATCCTATTATTTCTCTTGGTCCTATATCAATTGTCGTCTTTGAAAGAGTCAATCCCTGATATTTATGTATAGTTAATGCCCATGCCAATCTCAATGGTAATTGAAGTGTTCTGCCCTTCTGTATTGTTTTTATTGGAACCATATTTGGATGTTGATCTTCAAATGGTATTCCTGAATAACTATCAAACTCAACCATCACATATGTCGGTGGTTCAGGTGGAGCACTTCCTGGTTTGTAGACAATTTTTTGAATATATCCCAAAGCTCCATTTACAAGACCTACTTGTATCCAAAGATTCGAAGTCAACATGACCCTTGAATTCTTATTGATCAATAACTCTAGATTGAGTTCATCACTTGAAAAATCTTTTGTTGTATTAACATTTCCTGCTTTTGTTGCAACACTACGGGCAACAAGATTCTTCAATGAATATAACATACTTTTATTATGACTATGAACATTGACATTTGTGGAGAACAAATTGACACTATTTTCAAACTCAGCATTGCTTGCAACATCTATATTAGTAGGGGTTCTCATCATTAACAACTTCCAGTCATCAATTTGTGGGTTTGCATCTCTTAGATTTGTCAAAAGTTGACGAAACCTTTGTTGCTGGATATTCTCTCCATCTTGTCTAAATATTTTATCCAAGGTAACTATAGTTTTAAATTCCTCCCATAGTAACTTTGCTCGTCTATTACTATCATATGTTGGTCTATCATTGACTGGAGGCAACTGGGCCAAATCTCCTACCAAAATCATAGATATACCTGAAAGATAAATGACAATATTTATTTTCAAAAAATCTATAATATTTTTATTAAAATTTAGTAGATGAACATGTATTAGTAGAATATAAAATAGTTGACTTCATTGGTCAAAATTGAATTCTATACATGCAAAGCTTATGTTTGCACTTTGTGGGAATGTCTGTCGAGGTCTAGAATCTATGTTTTCCAACATGTTTTGACCAATGAAGCTCATTTCATCAATCAAAATGTACCTGATATGTGTCATTTCTTCTTGAAAACTGGTAAGTCTTGTTCCTTCTAGATGAGTAAAATCTCGTATTGGGATTCTCAATTTTGAATGAACTGTAGAGGCTCCTATATTAAATGTTGCAACTCCCGTTGGTGCAAGCAATAGAAGGGGAGAACGAGATGGCATTGCGGCATTTTCAAGAGCTTGACTAATGGCACCAATTAGATATGACTTTCTTGTTCCTGTTGTTCCTTGAATTATCATGAACAACGACACTCCATTTTGATTCCTCTGGTAGTGTGTCATAGTTATGTCAACTGCCTTTTTTTGTTTATCACTGAGGGATGTGTAGTTGACACATTGGGGTATATCATCATATATAAGACATCCATGCTCCTTCATGTTATCTATGAAATTGATTATTGTAGCTATGAACTCTTCACCTTGATAATCAACAGACCAATCTGTATGTCTATCAATGTCTCTTCTCCCCAACATATCTATTTAACATGTCTATCAAGGTTGATATCATTTTATACTTCTCTTAGGTGTACAATTTGAAAGCTTTGGTCTAAGAAACAATGAGTAACAAGTAGTTGGAGGTAGATCATCTTGGACACATAATAAAATTTTAAATTTGACATAATGGGTCAAAATTACACCAATGATCTTGAGACGAATCAAGACTGTACATGGAGTTTTCAACCTAGAAAAAGAACCTACTATCTAATATTTTAAACTGTTATATATATGAATGATATATTTTTTATAACATGAATCTAGAGTCAAAACAAATACTGAGTTAGTCAAAAACATATGTTATGATAATATAGTTAAAACCTCTTAATAAACAGATGTAAAACAATGGGTAATAATGTTCTTTTCACCCTCACAAAACAACCCAATATCTATAAAATAGAGACAGAATGCACACCAAAACTTGTGTTGAAATTTTTGACATCATCCCACCTCATAATCCATCATCACAATGAAGAGGGTAAAAATATAAAAATATTTTACATCAAGTGATTATATTCAATGAAGCTGTTTCAAATATGGAAACATTTTGTACAATAGAATATATTTAAAAAATAGAAAGTGTGTTTGGATATGACAGAACTGCTTTAAGCATAACGGAGTTGCTTCATGTGCAATGTGCAATGCTTCTTAACTGTATTGTATTCTTTGTATTTTAATAAGCCTTCCAATAGTTCTGAACCATTTTGATCGAGCATCTCATGGGGCCCAAACAAAAGTGATAAGAATTTCAGTCCATTCTGACCCATTCTTATACGTTTTCATATCATGGGGCCCAAACAAAAGATAAGAATTTCAGTCCACTCCGACCCATTCATATACGTTTTCTATGATATTTGATACTTTTATTCTTAGGTAATTGAAGAGCGGGGCAAAGAAACTTGGTCACCACGCGTATTGCCCAAGGGGTGTCAATTCCATTGAATGCTACAAGACAGGAAGGGAGAGGGTCAAGTCGTTGAGCAGGGACCCACCAAATTGGGCACTGTCTGGTCAAGCAGATGATACCTTTCTTCTGCAACTTTGATCGGAAAACAATGTACAGTGTAAAGTCAGTTACTCCATAACTGTCAACGTTCAAGTTAAATATCCATAAGAACGGAATAGACTGGTAGTTTTGGTTTTTCTCTGCAAGAAGGCCCATTGCATTGCATGGACAGAGGGAAGAAAAAGCTGAAAAAGTTGTCAGTGTATGTCTCAAACAATAGAGAATAAATGCAAAGAAAATGTCCCACATCAAATGAATCTGGCCATAGGATATCATGCTTATCCAAATTAAAGAATTGTATGTCCTGCGATGTCATCCATAGCTGAGTTTAAAAGGATATTGTTTATTTATGGTTGTCTGCAATGTGCCAGCTATTTTTATTTTAAGTTTTTCAAATAGAGGATAAGTATTATGAATAGTTGTGGCAATTTATGGGTATTGAGATATGAATTGTGTATTTATTTTGTCAAAGTTATTTGGAGTACAATCCGAATTTTATTTCTTTATAGTGTCATAGCTGTTTATATTTAACAATACTTGATCTATGGTGAATCTTTTGTAAATCATTCATCTTCACCAATAAACTAATATAACAACTATTTTGATTTATGTTTGAAATTCAAGTATATAAACAATGTCTCAGACTGTGCAAATACAAATAAATTTGACTTTTGAACACTTATGATCATGATATATAAATTGGAAAACACATAAAATAACAAAATTCCCTCTTAACCATAACCTTTTGACCTATCCCCATTTGGCAGCAACCCCTTTGAATACCACTCATAGCATAAAGAGTTATATTAAAACATAAAAATTTGAGGGGCTAAATTCAAACCTAAACAATCCCAGTGTGTAAACATTTAGTTATATCCATTGCATAAAGAGTTCATACTAAGGCATAAAAATTTATGGGCTAAATTCATACCTAAACAATACCATGCTATGTGTAAACATTTAGTTATATCCATTGTATAAAGAGTTGATACTAAGGCATAAAAATTTGTGGGTTAAATTCAAACCTAAACAATATACTACTATGTGTAAATATTTAGTTATATCCATTATATTTATACACATTTAGGCCTATTTAAAGCATCATATAATACAATAGACTTGGATTTTTGATTTGAGACAAGTAATTATAAATAGTCATCGAGAGAGTTAGAATAACTTAGTTTAGTATATTGATTTGATGTTATTGATGATGTATAATTAATCATGTATCATGTTTGATGATCAAGATATAAGATATAATGTCAGATTTGTTTAGTTTTAACTACAAAAAAATTGTTCAATGGTCTTGTTTTTTGCAAGGACAAGGTTATATCCACAAATCAATCTTGGGATTATTGAAAGAAAATAGGTATATCACTAGGTATTAGGGGTAGAGAGTAATTATATGACTATTTTTTTTAGATATTAGAGACAAGATAGTCTAGGAGGTTGGGGGTTATCTAGGGGATTGGGGGCTAGGGATATGATGGGTAAAAACATATAAATATAAGTTTGTCTATTTACATTTTAGCTCTCATGAGGCCACAAAGTGAAATTAGTTATGTTTTGTGTGTGTAGTCCTAAGTTTTTACACACCATAGAGGAGATACAAGTTTGATTCCAAAAGAGGGTTTTCATCTATATATACTTTGTAATACAATATATTTAAGATAAATAGGAAATGAGTATTTGTGTGGCCATTGACCAAGATGGTCACATGCATTGCATTAGTGTTTTATTTGGTAATTATAAGAAGAAGAAACAAATTACCATTTTTAAACATGTTTTTGGTAGATGCTAATAGATGTCTTATTTATAGGATTACAACATGATAATACTAAAGAGGAATGTTTTAGTTTGTATTGATATATATGAAATGGGTGAATAACTACATTTTTAGTTTCTTACAATTTACTCTATGCACAAGTATTACTTTATTTTATAAATCCATTTACATGGAAAATAAATTTAATTATACTTTGGATCTCAAAAAAGAATTATTATAATTCATAAACTATTTTTAATCTATTTTACTTTCATAACATCCTAAATTTATTCAAGACATTTTATTTTGAGTTGGATGTGAAAATGAAATGTTGAATTGAACATATGAGGTGTATAAAAATATCATTAAAAAATAACTAGTTAGAAAAAATGGTAAAAATAAGAAATTTGTAGTAAGAGAGTATTAAAAAATTCAAGATATATAAAAGTAGCAATAAAAATTATTAATTTTTTTAAAGTTTCTATGATATAGAATAAGTTTACTAACTAAATCCCCAAGGGCTATGAGAAGAGGCTTCACATATGTGGGCCTCCATTATATTGTGTAAGGAGAGGAAGTGGAGAGAGGAAATTAAATTAAATTACATACATGGGCCTCCATAATATTGTACATTTGTACATTCAATAATTGATAAAAAAAAAAAATTGAAAATAAATTATTAAAGAGACATGATTAAGGGGCGGGGGGCTAGTTCGATTGGTTAAAGCATTCTGTTGTAGGCAAGAGGTCACGAGGTATTGTCTCCCCCGTCTCTGTAGTATCAAAGGGCATGTCGTGCCAGCATCATTGATCACGAGAAAAGGAAAGAAAAAAGATATGATTAGAATAAATAGTGTATCATATTGACCATAATGGTAACTTTAAAAAAGATTGAATGAAGATATCCAAGTAGTTCATGAGATCTTAGTCAATCCAAAACATAAGGTCAGGAAATATACCATGAAGATATCCAACTATGTCTAATAACTTATATAATCTTCAAACAATATTGAAAAACTACTCATTCCTAGTAGCATCCAATAGTTTTTAGTCATTGTTCTATCTTTAGCGTGAAGATGAGAAACGTATGCCAAAATTTAGGAATAATTCCTTAAGTTGTGGAATAAATAAACGATCTTAGCTCACCCAAAACTCTCTCTTCATTTTTATATGAACTTGTTCACGTTTCCATATTGACTATTGCTTTGCTAGACCAATTCTTTTCATACCAAACAATCAAGTCTATTAATTATTGATCAGATGATGAGAGAAAGTAAGTGAATGGCAATCAGATATATTCTGTATAAATATACTTGATTCCAATGGTAGCCCACGTATATATGAATTCAATTGATTTGATGGGAACATATAATCCTTGCGTATATTTTTTTATCAGATGAAATAAAAGTTAGTAAACGGCAATCAAATATATTCTGTATGTTTGATGCGAGCATATAATCTTTGCTTATATTTAGTTTGAATGTATTAAATATTAAGTAGTGTATCTTACGCCATTGAGATTGAGATTGAAATTGACAGAGCGTGTCCAAAGAGCGTAGTTGATACCATTTGCCCATCACTGTTAGTTGGGTCCCATTCTCATATGATTGCTGTAACAGCTTTGCAGCACTGAAAACTATGGACGACAGCTTGTCTGGGATTGTAAGAAGCTTCATGGTATCAAGTAACATTCTGCAGTGTAAATACTACATAAAATATGTAAGGGAATGGATTGTTCAAATTGGTTTTTTTTATGTGCCAAGAGGTAAAGGGGTAGGGGAGAGGGTTCAATAGTGGTCAGGGACATGGACAATTCAAATATTTCGTTTCACCCGCATAGATGGAGAAAAAAGGTGTCATCAACATGCTTTTTGTTGAGGGGTCATAATAGAGCCCCAAAAAAAGTTAGACCAATAGTGGTGCATTAAGTCATGTTTTTTAGTGTGTCAATGTGGCATCATATGATTTGTTGCTTTTTGAATGTAATGGGCATATTTTGTTCAACTATTGGGTCCTCTCTTACAATTACTAGTTCCATACTTTTAAAATATTGGACTTTGAATGTACATGTACAATGACAACTATTGGTACCCGCACCACTATTGGACCCTCTCCCCTAGTTGAAATAGATGATAGTCGAGGTTAATTTTTTTGGGATATGATAAGATTATGTAAAATGGTTGTTGTTCAATTGGTTGAGCATAATTGATGAGGGTGATGGTATGTTTTTTTATTATGACATCTACTAAGGTTCAAACTTCAAATTTATGATATAAGCGATTGGACCATGATTGTACCCCAAGAGACTTTGATAGGATGGATACCCCTCAGTCCTTGTCTTTTAACTAAAAAAGTATCAACATAGACTCGTACTTGTATATCAAATTGAATTTTAATTTTAAGATCCGATACAAAAATAGATTTTGAAACACTAAAAGCAAGCTCTAAGACTTGATAGAAAGAATGAACCCATTTGGTTGGTTTTAGAAATCCTTAAGATCTAAGAGTTATTAAATTGGAAAAATGCATGTTTACACTTGAGTGGTAATAAGTTTTAAGTATGGAGAAGAAATTGTGCAAGTTAATATAAAAAATAAAAGTAATGTAAAAGAGTAGTTTAAATGTACTAATGTACTATGATTTTAAAAAATTGGGATTGACTTTCTATTTGAAACAAAGAAAGCACTAAGCCAAGTGATTCTTTGATTGAAAAATTGAGCTGATCTTAGTTTGTTAGAAATACTTCATTAATATATGGTTTAGATATTTAGTTATATTGTTTAATTTTGTTTCGATTATAATTATAGTACAATTCATCATTTTAAAAGTAAAAAAATAATGATCTATAAACAATCTATATGGGATAAATCCACACATGTAAACATAGGCATTAAAACACTATTAAATCAACTTGCTCTTACAAGCATTGAAACACTATAAAACATAATTACAATAAGACATCTATAAGTCTTATTTATATATTTAAAAAATATTCTAGCATCCACTTTAATGTGAAATTAGAGAATTCACAATACATTTAGGGTAACAAAGATAGCACATAGACAATTGAATGCCATGGTGATAGTGTCCCCTTCATGACAAGCTCTTTGAGATGCAATTGATGTTAAGACTTGACATGTTGGTGTGTTTTTAATTTCCTTAGATTTAGTTTATTAAGTTATATTACATTCTATACACCTAATAGGATAAACTAACTTACATGGTTGTTTCAATCAATCGTGTGCCTTCGATTTATGCACTTGATTAACATTTAGCTAGTCTAGGTTGAGTTATACTCCTATCATGCTAGTTCATCTAGTTAGCTCCACCTATTATGCATGTCAAGCTTTAGTTAGCTCTACTTGTCATGGATCTGTCTACTATTAACTAGCTTGCATTTTTCATGCATTTCCTTTCTCTAATATGAGCATAATCTAATTTTTATTTTGTAACAAAAAATAAATTATATTTTATTTGCTCAATAATATTACTTTTTTTTTGTGCCTCTTATTTTCTCCGTATAAATCTACTTGTGGAAGGTTTGTTGGTTTGATAGTTCTTGGATTTGTGGAATATTTCATTATTCTTACATAGTATTAGAGCCAAATTTATTTAAACCCCTTCCTATTGTGAATTTCATATTTCTCATTTTCATTCAAATAGGTGTCATGCACCTTAAAACCTTAGTGTTTGAAGTATTTATTTAATTATTTATGTATTTGTTGCACCCACATATTTGGAGCATCTCATTGAAAGTGCCATTATGTCTCACTTGTAATTTATATTTTACAAGTATAAGAGTTGCTCAATATCATGAAAGTTGACGATTATAATTATGACAACTTGTAAGGAGTGTAAGAGTTATAAAAAAGGAAAGAGCTTGATGAGAGAGAGTTAATATGGACTTGGAGAAAATCATGGAGTACCTATAGAAAAACAAGATGAGGCTACTTGAGTGTCCAATTTTAGTAGTAGAAATTTCTAATTTGTTTCCAATTAACTAAGCTTAATTTGGATGTTGGATTTTTTGCATGTATTTGGACACCTAAATTAGTCAATGGTTTCAAACATAGTTTTATAAAATATGTATGACTTGTGGTTTTCTTATTTCCTCTAGATATAAAATTCTTAGGTTGGATGAGTTATCATAATTTTTGTAATTTTTGTAACTATCATTATGCTACCAAAATATCTCTAACACTATATTGATTTGCATGATCTCATGTAAAGACTTAAGCTTAGAAGTTGAATTACAACTACATTTGTTATGGAAGTACAATTGATTTGAGATTTGTATGCTAATATTTTTCCCAAAAAATCTCCCAAGGTAATACTATGCCAAATGATATTTTTATGAGTTGCATGTCACTGCATGCTTTTACATATCTATGCATGTTAATACATGTGTTATTTTCTTACTAGAATTGTTAAATCTAAATCTATCTATATTATCTCTCATAATATATTGGTGTAGGAATCATTTTTATAGCATATCAAAGCTTGATCAACTCAGGTCCTAGGTGTTAGGAAAACTATTTTTTAACTAATTTTGTCTTGATTGGGAATGTTGTAGAGAGATCTTTGTATCAAGAAAAATTCCAATCATGTCTAAGATTTAATGATTCTAATTTTAAGTTGTGGAAGATTAAAATGGAGGATTTGCACTCATAGATTAAGATCTCTATGTTGTAGTATCCAAAAGCAAAACTTACAAGAATGAAAGATAAAGATTCGGATGTGTTAGATCAAAAGTTTAAAAGCCTCATTTAACTTAATTTGGATAATTTGGTGCTCCTAAATTTTTATGGAGAGACCACCATTCTTATCCTTTGGAAAAATTTGAGGAACCTATAATAAGCTAAATCTCTAGTAAACAAGCCTTTTTTTGTGGAAGAAGATATAAATTTTAAATATAGGTGATGAAGACTAAATTATCAAGCTCACCTAAATACATTTCACAACATCATTAATAAATGCCATTTTATTGGTATGAAAATGGAAGAATAATATTGATGCATGAACCTATTGGGTTCTTTTCTAGACTTGTAGGAAAACTTAGTGATGACTATCAAAATCACTACTTTAAATGTTTTGCTTGATGAGGTAGAGGTTGCTTTACTTTTCAAGGAGAAGAGGAAAAAGGATTTTGAATTTGCTAATAAATAGTTGGCTATTCATGGATGGTTGAAGAGGAAAGGAAAGAAGAAGGATAAAATAATATCTAAATTTTATGGGGGATTTAAGTCTCTTGGTAAAATAACCAAAGTGAAATTTTAGAATTGTGGAAAGATAGGCCAGTTTAAAAGATATTGCAAGGAGGAGAAAAGTATGAAAAATAATGGTAAATTCAATGATGATTCTAATAAATTTTCTTTGGAGGATGTAAGAAATGCTTTTATTATAGCCTTGACTATGCTTACATGTGAGGATGCATAGATGATCAATACTAGAGTATCTTTCCATATTACTCACCATCAAGGGTGGTTTTTATACTATGATATTTTTAATGGTGTGAAGTTATATCTTGATGATAACTCTACCCTTAATATTATCAAGTTGTGGGGGAGTCAAGATCTAATTCTTCTATTGAAGAATCAAGTATATTTCTAGATTTCTACACATCCCTAACTATTTGGCATTAAACTTATTATCTATTAGTAAATCAAATTATATAGGTATGTATATTATTTTTGGTAATTGATGTTATAATATGGTTTGAGGAGCTATGGTAGCCACAAAGGAGGTTCAAGTTGCTACTCATTTTTTCTTTGATGCTAGCACTTATATGTATAATGCAATAATACTTCTATACATATGGTGAAGGGTTATCTAGTATCCAAATTTGTGTCATCAAAACCTATAGAGTCTCTATAATTTGAACCCACAAAAAGGTTATTATTTGTAAATAGAACCAATATATCTAGTTCTAATAGTTGTGCATTTTTGGTATATAAGTATGCTCTACCTCGAATAGAAATTTACCTATTCAAAAGATAATTTAATGACACCAACACATTAACCATATAGGTGTGAAAGGTCTAAGAATATTGAAAAATAAAAACCTTGTAGAAGGGATTGTTGATTGTTTTCTTGAGTATGTTTTTATGAACATTATGTATATGGAAAGACAAACTATGTTTAGTTTTACCCAAGTTCTCATAAATATTATAGGATTATAAATGTTATTCATTATAATGTCTTTATCATCAATAGTGACATGGTGTGATGGTTAAGTTGTTTTGTTTTTATTCTTGTCATCAAGGTTCAAACCCCATTGGGGTGTAATTATTGAGAATTTATATTGGGGATGAAGTCCCCTATTTTTCAAAAAATATATAATGTATTTATCAAAATCCATGTATTATGTATCATTTATTGATGATTTTTAAAGGACTTGGGTATATTTTCTTAGAGGAAAACTTGAGGTATTTAGTTAGTTTAGGGAGTTTAAGGCTCTTATGGAGAACTAGACAAGGAGAAAGATCAAAGTGTTGAGAATTGATAATGGTGGATAATTCTATTTGGTAGAGTTCAATAGATTCTATATAAAGAGAATGGAATTGAAAGGCATAACAAAATTCCATACAAACCTAGGTAGAAAAATGGAGTTGTAAAAAGAGTGAAAAAGGTACTGATAGAGAGGGTAAAAAGTATACTCAAGGGGGCTAAATTTGAATAGAAATCATGGGTAGAGGTGATTACCACTAAATAAATTACCTAATCAATAGGTCTCCTATGTTAATGCTTGTTGAGAAAACCCCTATGGAATTTTGAATAGGAATTTAATATCCTCAAGTCAGCATATTTGATCTTTTGGTTGTGAGGTATATGTACATCTACCTAAGGAGAAGCAAAAGAAAGTTGGGTTATAAGGATGTAAAATATATCTTAATTATCTATGATGTTAGTGTGAAAGGTTATAAACTTTGGGATCCTATGGCTGAGAAAGCTTTATACAATCAAAATATGATCTTCAAGGTAGTGTGAAGTCTACATTGTAGTTAGAGACAAAAAGTAATACAAATGCACCTAAGGTTGAACCAAATATTTGGGTTAGACATAAATAGGAGTAAAATAGTAATAACTCTTGGAGTTTGAAGAAGAACCTCCACCTTAGCTTTTGAGGAGACCTTCTTGGAAAAGGAGGCAGCTGAAAAGGTATAGCCCACCTAATTTTAGATGTATTTTTTATTTGATTACTAACACTAGTGAACCTTGAACTATGAAAGAGGGAAAAGAGATGGATGATAAAAATTCCTAAATATGAACCATGGATAAGGAGTTGGATACATTAAAAAAGAATGAGACTTGGGATTTGTTTCAATCAAATCATTTGAAAAGAATAAATCCTAATAGTTATAAATGGGTCTTTGAGAAGAAGTTTGGTTCATATAGCAATGTTGAGAAACACAAGGTGAGATTGGTTGTCAAAGGATATATATTTTGAAGTAATAGACTTTGGTGAGATTTTTTCTAGTTTTTTATTGGAATCTATTATGTGCTTATTATCTATTGTAACAACTTATGACCTTGAGATAGAATATATTGATGTTAAACAACTTTCCTACACGATGACTAGGAGGAATTTAAATTTATTTTATAGTTAGAGCACTATGTTGCAATAGGTAAGAAGTCATTGGTTTGTACATTGAAAAATATTTTTATGATATCAAATAGTCACCTAGAATGTAGTGTTATAGATTTGATTATTTTACGTGGACACAAGGATTTGTGAAGTCCAAATTAGTTCAATATGTTTCTTACAAAGAAAATAGTGATGATTTCCTTATTATCACTTAGTGTATTAGTTATATTTTAATTTTCAATAATAACTTAAGGATGTGATTAGGGAATTGAAATCTCAACTTTATACACAATTTAATATGAAGGACTGGGGGTTGCTAAATTTATTTTAGGTATAGAATTCAAAAGAGATGGAGAAAATATAAATATTGTTTAGGATAGAATAAGTATGTAAACTCTATACCATAGGGTTTCTAAAATATATATTATAGACCAATGACTTTTCCAATTTTAGTGGGGTCTAAGTTATCACTAATAAGTGTCTATCTAAAACTAGTGAGATGGAAGATATGTTTTGTTATCCTTATTATAGTGTAACTTTGGTATTTTTATATAGGCTATGGTCTACACCAAACCAAACTTTTCTCAAGTAGTGAGAACTCTATTAATTCATTTCATGTCTAATCCTATTCAAGACTGAATTAAATATAGTAGTGAAGAGAGTATTTAGATTCTTGTGGGGAATTATAGAGTATAATATTATTTATCAAGGTGATACCATAGCTGAATTGCATCAAACTTTTAGAAATCATGTCGATGACCTACAACCAACCTATAGAAATTTCATTGGTCATTTAGAGCATGCATGTAAAAGTGGTTATAATACAAGTAGAGGTTCTATAAGTTACTTTCTACCAACCTATTGATGTTGTATATGTAACCTACAAAAATCAATGGATGTTCAAGGATTTGTAGGATTAGGTTGGGTAGGAAATGTTGACAATAAGATATTTATAACTGGTTATGTATTTAACATGTTTGGTGGCACTACTATTAGTTGAATGAGCAAGAAATATTTTATGTTCATTTTGTCCATAATAGAGATAGAGTATATGGTAGCTACTCATTCTTTTAAGAATGGCATGTAACTTTAGAGAGTATGTTTACATGTTGGGATAAGTCTTGGAGTAGTTTGGATTGAATGTGGTAGTAAAAATTACATTAGCTTAACAAAGATCCGAACTTTTCATGCACAAATAAATCACATTAATTTTCAATATCACTTTGTTCATGACATGGTGGAGGATGGGAGGGTGATTATTAAAAAAGTTAACTCTTAAGATAATGTTGCAGATGCACTAATGAATCTTGTGAGTAAGGACCTAAGTTTAGGTGTTGTAGTGAGTCTATGGGTATCATGACCCCTAGAATTTAGTTCATTGTTTGATGTAGTTTATTTTATTCTCTTGAAAGGTATACAACAAGTGGGATGATTTTGGGATATGTTTCGTATATGTACCTTGAAAACTAATATTCAAAATATTGTTTATTTATTTATTTATTGGTCCCACATACTTAAGGCATCCCACTTGGAGTGACATTATGTGTCACTTATAGCTTGTATTTAGCAAGTGTAAAACTCACTCAATGTCCTAAAGTTTCTAATTACAACTATGAAAAATTGTAAGGTGGGTGAGATTTTCTAGAAAGGAAAGAACATGATAAGAGGGAATTAACTATGGACTTGGAGAAAATCATGGAGAAATTATAGAAAATACAAGATAAAACTACTTGAGTGCCCAATTTTGGTAGGGAAATTTCTAATTTTTTATTAGTTAAGATTGATTTGGGAATTATATTTTGTACATAGATATGGAATCCTAAATTAGCTATTGATTTCAAGCACATGTTTTTAGAAACATTCATGGTTCTTTTATTTTCTCATACCTATATGTTAAGTGTTCAAGTTAGAGGTATTGTCATAATTTTTTGCAAGTATTGGTTGCTACCAAAATATCTCTACCACTACATTGATTTGTATGATCTCCTATGAAAAAATGATTTTAGAAGTTGTATTTTAGTTGCATTGTTACTAAAAATATAATTGGTTCAAAATTTAGAGGCTAGGTTTTCTTAGGATAATATTGTATCAACTATGTTTTGTGTGTTACATATATATTATATTTCTTTATGTGTATATACACGTTAATGCATGCACTCTTTTCTTATCTAGAATAATTAGATCTTATCTCTCTACATTATCTCTACTCATAGATTAGTGTATAGGAATAATTTACATCATCTTAACTTCCTTTTGGTTTCATTATTTTCATGGATCCTATTTGAATGAGGTTCAATTGTAAACATCAAGCTACATCAATTAGAGTATTGAAGATCAATGATCAAATGGTGATTCTTGAGTCAAATCAAATCTAACTGTCATTTATAAGTAGCTAAGATACTAAGGCTTTCATTTCATTTCATCCAATTTAGAAACCCAAAATTTATTTTATTTTTTTAGTTTCTAGTTAAATGTTTTTTTTTCTTTACAAATAGCTCATTTTTTAGAGCATTTTGGTGAAAATTTGGTCCAAAAGAGCCCAAAATCTATAACTTGACTATAAATTTATTGAGTCAAAGTAATTGTAAAAGTAATAAAATATTTCCCAAACATGTGGGTTAAGGCCATATGGAATGAGTATAATATACAATAGATTATTCATTTTCATTCTATTTCTAAAAAATAATTTTATAAAACCAAATTAACATATTTCTATGGCGCTTTATAGTACCAAAAGCATTTTATTTTAAATATATAAAAACTTTTGATAACTTAGGGTACTTAATACCCACTTGCACTCTTGCCAATGTGGCAGGGATATGGTTTATGGGAGACCTCACACCCATATACATATGTAATGCAATTTCTGTAAGTACTGTGATTATAAGGCTAGACACCATATATGATGGCTCCTACCACTACACAAGCCCACATCCTTTTTACTATCTATTAACCCCTCAATACCTAGCATACATGGATCTAAAATTTCCATTCACATACATGACCCCACACATTGTTTAAAATATGAATCTTCCTCTTTTGTAGTTTCACCAACCTTTGGTGATTTTACCTTTCATAGTTTTCACTATATTTGGAGGTTTCCTAATATATTTGATAGTTGTCACTAATCCTAGTGGAAATTAAATTTGAACAACCTTTTGGTGTTTTTTCTACATTTAGTGGAATTTTATAGTGTTAGCTACTCTTCTAAATTTCACAAACCTAAATGGTGTACAAGCCCTCTCTAATGGATTTTTTATTTTTTCTACTCAACTTCAAAGGAATTTTTCTCCCTAATCTAGTACATTTTTTAAGTAGTTGTTTTATATGGGCTAGGTTTTCATGTACTATATGAAGGAGTTACATTTAATTTTATATTTGGACTCATGGATTTTTAGACAACTTAGTGTAACATATATAAATACCCTCATAATGTCACACTATGTTTTGAACTCACATTGCCATTCATTCCCATAGTATGCTTCAAGGATCACTTTAGCATGTCATTAGCCTATATTTTTCAAACATGGCTCTACAAGGCATAGTCCTTTCCAAACATGTGTTGGGTAACAACTAGTGGCACCCCTCAATATATCCTATTGTGCACTAAAAACTTATATGATACACACCTAGGAATGGGAAATGGAAAAAGCACATATATTCATCAAATGAATCCAACAAATTCTTCAACTCCAACAAAAAAAATATGACTATCATGATGCCCATACTATGCCACACACCTTTCAACTTAGTAACAAAGTATATCTTCATATTTAGATAGAATGTTTCTATGGGCCACACGTAAATATTAATCGTTTTCACTATGGTCCTAAACCACACTACACAACTGGTGAGAACACTTTCATTCTTGACATACCATAATACTGTAATGATAGAAATTGTACTCCCTTCTTGGAGATGGTACAATTTCTCACTTGATTTTGGAATTATTAACATTAAAATGGACCTAATGTTTCCTTGATCTAGTGTTGTAATTTTTTTCCCACATTCACATTAGATTTAGGGCCCTCTTAAGCTAAATAGACCTAATTTTTCCTTAATTTAATGTTGTAAAGTGTATTTATTTACACCTTCACATTGAGTTTTGGTTTCTCTTGCTTTTATGACCTTCATATCATCATTAATAGACCCCTAAGACCCTATATTGTGCATCCCAAGGCTTATTTCAATCGAAATCCCAACATAGACACCAAATATACTTAATTTTTCAACTCCCCGACATTTCCCCCACCAAAAAGGCCTAGTGGGACCCATATGCCACCTTGGGCATATGAGTCCCATAAAAATGGGACCTATATGCCACAAGTAGTGTATTAGTCCAATTTGGCCCCTTTTTAGGGTTTTGAGCAAGAAATCAGGGTTTTGAATTCAAATTTCATGTATGTCAGCCTCTAGGATCTAATAAACGGTGTGTTGGATGGATTTCCCATATAAAAAAGGTTTTCAAATCATTATTTCACCTAAGACTTCATGATATCAACATAAGCCATCAAGATTTAAGCATTCCAAGACTTCACAAGAGCGTCAAGAGAGTTTACAAGAGCATTTCTAAGGCATTCAAGGGTAGATTTCTTCATCATTTGTTGCAAAAATCCAAGATCCATTATCATGTCAAGGTCATCAAGCATCAAGCATGTTGTTGAGCTATTGTTGTGATGTAGCATTGAAGATCCATGTGCAAGCATTGTTTCACATTCATATTCAAAATCAATATCTATATTCTACATGGCCACTTTATGTTAGATTGTTGATTTACATCTCAAGACATCATTCAAGGTATCATTGTTTATGCTTCTTATTTCATGTTTCATGTCCTTATTTCATTGTTTCATCATAACGTTTAATTACCTAAATGGGGTTTGACCAAGGCAAACCCCTATTCCCTAACAATCAACAAGTTTTTCTCTCTCTACATGTGTGATTGCAGATATAGGTGTCTTGGAGCTTGAAGATCCTTTGAAGATTAAGTCACAAGATTGGTGAAAGTTGTCTTGTTT
>VDFB02177282.1:0-21780 GCA_007258455.2 Sequoia sempervirens | reverse complement strand
GCCAACTCCTTGCACCATCCTATGAACTTCTCATTACTTCCTATAAGAATAAGGTCATCCACATACGTGATTGAAACTAACAAATCAGATTTATCAAATAGATAATAAAGATTAGGATTTGCAATAGTTTTAGTGAAGCCCCAAATTTAACAAGCATTCATCACTTCATGCGTACCAAGCAAGGTGCTTGCTTTAGCCCATATAGGGCCTTCTTTAGCCTGTATACATGGGCTTCTTGCTTATGCACCTCAAATCCTCTAGGCTGATTTATATATAATTCTTGCTTTATGCTGACATTTCAAAAAGTTGTTTCTACATCCATCTGATATAAAGACCAAGCAAAAGGAAATGCAAGAGACATGATTGCCTCTGATAAAAGTTTACCTTGCAATTGGAGTAAAAGTCTTATCATAGTCAACTCCCTCTTTCTAAGAGAACCTTTTTGCCACAAATCTAACCTTGAACGTTTCTATACTCCCATTTGGTGTATGTTTCACTTTGTACAACCACTTAGAGTCAATCACTGACTTCCCATATGGTCTTGGCACAATCTCCCAAACATCGTTTAAAATAATGGATTTATACTCCTGTATCATGGCATTACATCAATGATGGAAGACATTAATGTAACATAACTTGGAAACTTCTTAGGTGGATGGTTCACTTTGAAAGAAGCTATCAATGCCTACTGTAATGTCTAAATAAGCCATCTAGGCTTCTTGGCTGTTTTAGGTAGCACAAAGGTATTCACTGCTCTACTAGAACTTTGATGATCTGCAGTCAATATTGTTGTGTTTTACTAATCAAAATTTGAAACAACTTGTTCACTTTCATCAACCTCCATGGGAGGATCTTGAGACTTACAAGACTAAGCATCCTCATCATATTTTACATATCGACTCACTTCTTATCTTTTGTTGTGACAAAACATCGATCTTGTAAGCCTAGGAAGGTTCACTATATTCCACAAAGATACCCTTCAAACTAAAGGGTTCAAACTCAGTCATTTTCTCTTCAAGTACAAGAATGTAAATAGGACTCCCAAACACCTAAATGAGCAACATTAGGATTCTCTACTATGAAACCTTCCTTTGGTGTCTTGTCCTTCAACACCCTATGAGAACACTTGTTTAATATATACACAACAAAATTGTATGTCTTTACCCAAAGAAACATGTGTAAATCTAAGTCGTGAATCATTGCCTTTGTTGTCTCTATAATGGACCCAATCTTCCTCTCTGCAACTCTATTTTGTCGAGGATTATAAGGCATAATTGGCTCCCTCTTGATCCCTATATCTTTACAAAAGACATCAAAGTCCTTTGAGATATAATTGCCTCCATTGTCAAACTAAAAAATCTTAACTTCCTTCTTATCTGATTCTCCACAAGAGCTTAAAACTCTAGAAATTTCCTAAAGACCTCATCATTGGTATTCGTGAAGTAAATCCAGATTTTCCTTGAATAATTCTCAATGAATGAAACATATGTTTCCTGCCAATGAAGCTATTGACATAGGTCCATGTATAATTGAATGAACCAGATCAAGAGTATCCCTTGATTCGTGCTCACTACTAGGAAAAGTCGTCTTGGTGTGCTTGTCAATTGTTCAACTCTTGCACACCCTAGTCATTTCTATCTTGAAGAATGGTAATCTTTACACCATATCCCTTAAGAAAGGTAGAGCTCCATAGTGCGAGTGACCGAGTATCTTGTGCCAAAGCTCACACAATTTGTCATTGTCATTTATCAAGCCTTTCTATTTGATCAGATTAACAATCAACCTATGTTCCACCAAGTTTCCGGGACGGGGGGACGGCGGGACGGCGGGACGCGTTTCGGGGACGGCAAATTTTTGAGGGGATTTTAGGGGACGGGGGGACGGCTGTATAGTATATATATATATATATATATATATATATAGGGAGAGAGAGATAAATTTTAAAAATATAGGGAAATTTCAAATTTAAGATATTCATATGAGTAATGATAATCATAACAATCACCAATCATATTGACATATGCATCATAGAATCGAATTATCAAACAAATTAATACTACAGCTACCTAATTGCATCCATGGACCATAATTCAAATTCATGTCAAATAGTCAATGTGCATATGAATAATAAAATGCCCAAAAGGCTACAAGTTTGTACTACAAATGTCAAAATGACAAAGTCACAAGTGTCCAAAGGCAAAACATAGAAATAGAAAGTATGATGATTGCCACTACTCGGCATCTGCCAACACTGCATCAAAATCAGACTCATAGTCTGAGTCACTGTCACTGTGAGGGGTTAGCTCATCTAATGGAACTCCAACCAATCCCTCCTGTCTCTCCTCCTCATCAATTTGTGTGACATCTTCTGGATCAACATCCCATCGTAATGCTGGAGTCTGTCTATACTCAGGAGTCTAACGATCCTGGAGTCGCAAAGCACTATGCACAGCCACTAATTTTTCTGCCCGTCTAGAGGTCAGCCTATTCCTCTTGATAGAGTGAATAAAGCCGTATGTTGACCAATTCCTCTCTGCAGCAGAGGAACTAGCAACCTGTGAGAGGAGACAAAATTTAAAAACTAAATTAGTAATTTAAATCTACTAATTAGGACATTCAATTTAAATTATGATTATATAAATGTTCAAACTTCAACACTATCACTCATCTAAATCAAATTATGTTAATGATAATCTAAAGTATTACCTGTGAAAGGAGGCGAACAGCAAGCGTCCTCAATTGTGGTGCATCCTTCCCATGCCATGACCACCATCCAATAGGATCCCTTTGAGCTACTGTAGTTCTATCTACCCTGGCCTCTGGTTTGCCGAATGTTGGACCACGGAGATTAACAAAATCAGTGAACTGTGTACGAACTAGACTGGCCTCCTCAATTGAATATATTTTTGCAAGGGCCTTCATAAACCCTTCTTTCACCTCATCATCATCACAAGGAGGCATCCTACCAGGTCTAGGTACATACCATTTGGGATTAAGAGCAAAGGCTGCCATATGAAGCGGGGTATTCATAGTGTTCCACCGCCTTGTCACAATGGGCCTAATTTTTTGCTCATATAATCCCGAATTAGGATCCTTATCAGAAATTGCTTTCTTCATTTTTCCAAGCATGGAGTCAAAAGTTTCATAAATCTCTCCAAGACTTGGAGAGTCTGTATCAGCATATCTAATGACATCCACAATAGGTGAAATGATGGAGCAAACAAATCTGCAAACAAAAATTTGAAAAAAGACAAGTTAGAACTTAGAAAATAAAAAAAATATTAATAATAAAATCATATATATATATTTTTATAAAATCAGCAATCAATAACAAATTATTAATTAACAATTTTTTTACCTCACATTGGACCACCAATTATCATCAAGAATTTTTTGTTTGATGCTTCTCCCTTCTGCAGTGCTTGCCATAGCCCATCTATTCCACTCTGAATTAACCATCATCAACTGTAGGGCCTCCTGTACCTCAAGCATCCTCTCTAACAAAATAAAGTAGCTGGCATACCTTGTTGCTACAGGCTTGAGAAATTCCTTCCTTGAAAATGTCCTAAAGAGGGCAAGTGAGGTGTGATGGTTGCAAATAAACATCCGAATGTCTCTAGCATCTACAACCACCTGGTGCACCCAATCCATCTTCCCTATGTCTTTCAATGCGTTGTTCAACGCATGAACACAACAAGGAGTCCAAAAGATGTGCTTGTAAGCACTCTCAACCATTAAACCTGCTAATCTGCACACACGTGTTGAATCAGTAACCACCTGCACAACATTGGTTGCCCCAACCTCCTCTATAGCCTCTTTCAAAATATTAAATTGGAATTCTGCATCCTTGCGCTTTCCAGAACAATCAATGGCTCTAAGGAAATATGGACCAGCTGAACATGTGACTATGATGTTTATAAGTGGCCGTTGTCTAATATCGGTCCACCCATCCATGATAATAGAGCAACCTGTTCTAATCCAACACTGTCTCATGTCCTCCATCACCACACTCACCTTAGAATATTCTTTTTCAAGGAGTGTAGTACGTAATTTATGTTCTCCAGGGGGAATGTATGAGGTACCAACATTTGCCACATCTCTAAACATTTGTTTGAAGTAGGGAGAACGTGCTACATGGAATGGGATAGCATGGGCATAGAAAAATTTGGCAATGGAAGAATCTGCCACATCTCGTGCTTGCACATTGAACATATTTTCAACTGTATTTTGCTGCTCACTAGAAGTAGCAGCCTTCCTCTTCCCTCTTGTGGAAATATGAACACCACCCACACCACTACTACCACTACCAACACTAGGACTACCAAGCATAGAGGGCATAGGTGAGGTTGAATGTGCAGATTGAGTTTGCATAAGCTGATCCATAGGCCTTCCTCCGTCCTCCATGTGCAATCTATAACACTCCATCCTCTCAAAATCTTTTATATCTTTACAACCCTTGACCCCATGGCCTCCAAAACCCAATAGATGAGAATAGACTCTTGTATAGCTCCCATTATATTTTTCTTTGCAAATGTGACATAGCCACAATCTACTACCCCCAGTGTTTTTCCCTTTGTCTTTGTCTATACGTGATGCTAGTTGAAGAAGAGGTTTTTTAGAATTAAAAGGGCCTTTTGCATATTTTTTCAAGTCTTGAGAAGGGATATCAAATGGGTTTGTTTGAGGCTGCCCCATATGAATTGATTGGTTTTCTTCCCCCCTCTCAACATCCCCACTATCTTCACTATTGCTGCTCATTTTGTTTTCTTTTGGTTTTTGCAAACTGAAAATTAAAAAAAAAAAAAACAAAAAATCATACATTTTATCATTTTAACTTAGAAAAAAATGAAAAAAAATGAAAGATAATGAGAGATTAACTTACCTCTTTCACTTCTTTTGTTGGTTGCTTGCTTAATGCTCTCCTTTCTTCCTCCTAAGTGCTGGTTTTTCTTCTCCAACAACTCCTTCAAACCATTCTCTTTCTCTTCTCATTCTCTTCTCACTTTTGCTCTTGGCTGCAATTTTATCTTGGCAAGTTAAAATGAGATCAAATGAAGGTAAAAACATGTTTTAAGTGGCCATATTAGGGTTGGGAAGGCGTGGGGCCCACAAAGCAATGTTTTAGAAAAGAAAAAATTTAAAAAAAACTTTATTTTTATGTGTTTTTTTGCTGCCGTAAGGAGCAGATGGCCGGCCAGCCTCTGGATGGTCAGAGGGATTTGCTAGGGCGCTCCCTATCCGGCCTGTGGGATCACTGGCAGTCCCTCGCCCACTGGGACGCTTTCTTCTCAGATCGCCCCCGACTTCGGGATTGGGACGCACATACCTCGGCCCCTCATTGCTTCTGCCCCCTAAACGCACCGGATTCGACTGGGGCAATACCTGTGGGACGCTGGCCCCCTGTATTTCCTTTGCAATCAACCTATAAAGACCACCCTCCTACATACTTCTAGCTAATACTTGACTAGGTTCTTGGTTGCAATTTTTAAGGACAACTTGCTGATATCAAACTCAGCCACACACACAAGATCTGTCATGGCTGAAACTAAAAGTTTTTACATATACAACATCATGAAATTCAAGAACATCACCTAAAGACATGCAATAAAGAAATAATTCTATTCCACATAACAAGATGTGTAGCATCATTGCCAAGATGATAAGATCTACCTGTATACTTTCTTTCTACTCCTAAAGTCAGCTGAAGACCTTTTTATTGAAGAACAAGAAGTATACACTTATCAGCCTACACTAGAAATAGTGTTAGCGGTAAGCATGATACCATGGAAAAGGTTTTCTTGAGCTTGGATCAAAGCTCATTCACAATTGAGCTTCTACACTCCATGCAAATTTCTTCAAATGCTTGTTTTTCTCCTTTTGCTTCTCAAGATATTGAGAAACATAGTGGCAATTCTTTTGGCATTTGAAACACATGACATGGCTCAAGTCTTTCTTCCCTCATTGAGGAGAATTTGAATCCACCTTTTCTTTCTGACTTTTCAAAGGTTCTTTCTTGCCTCCTTTCTCCATCTTCTTGATGAGGGGTTGGTTCCAAGTTCTAACTATTTTTTATTATGCCTAAATTAGATTCAAGTTTGGTTTCTTCTTGTATGAAATCATCCCAAAGCTTCTCGAAAGTGGGAAGATTCTCATGAGGACAAACACCTCAAATGAAAAGTGTTGGAGTTGATTGTTGAACCTCACAGCTCCTAAAAATCACCTACAACCAAAACACGTATCACAATAGAGAGAATAAGCAATGGGTTTTGCTATGCAACTCGATCATTTTTTTGATGCAATAATCTTCCTTAATGAGTGATTACAATTACAATGATGAATCCTTATGAAAATGAAAAAGCAAAAGAAACCTAGATGAAACCGTAGGTGAGGATTAAATTAGATTATGTAAAGTATCCTTATCCTATGCTAGGAGACAAAAAACACATAGCCTAATAATAAAAAAAACACTTCCTAAGTTTAGCTTAAGTGTAATAAAGTAAAAGGGGATCATTAATGATTAATTAATTATTAGGTGATTACCTACTTACTTTAACACCCCTCTTAAGTACAACTTAGGGAGAAGCTAAAAACTAACGAAGAATGCAAGAATAGATGCATCAATGGGTTGTACGTACAAGGCTTGATGAGGTACCCATGTACATACAAAAAAATTTCTCATAACCAAAGAAAATGAGAAAACCTTATGGGAAAAAAATCCTCTCCAAAAGACAAAAAAAAGAAATAAATGCATACATGTGACAAAAGAATGTAGGATTGAACATGTCCCCCCAAGTAATGTTTCAGTCACATAAGTACAATCAAGATGCCCCCCATAGGAGAGAAAAGAAGAGATGATGAAACCCCCACAAGGAAGTAACTCTTGTGCCAAAAGTGAATGCTTGAAGAAGAATATTGATGATGACCCAAAATTAGAAAACAATGTTCCTCCCCTTAGCAAGAAACAAATCCAATAGAAAATGTAGAAGCAATTCCTTGAAAAGAGTGTTGCAAGTATGTTGCTGGTGTTGTCTTTGATGTCAACAGATGGTCATTGATGTCAACAGTATGGAGATTGTTGGAGATTGCTAGTGTCAAAGTTGTTGGTGGTACTATCATTAGTGTTGTTAGTGTTGGTGCTCGTATGGATGTGTTGTGGTTTGATAAGAAGGTGTTGTGGTGCTACCATCAATGTTGTCATTGATTTTTTGATGGATAAGTGTTGCAATTGCAATAAGTTCACTTGGTTTCCAAGTGCTTTTGAGAACATTTGAGTAAAAGAGTGTGCAGTGTGACAGAAGTGTGTTATGTGTTGTGCTTCGTATTTCTTCATGGTTGAAGATATGCTTGTGTGGTTTGGATATGATGATTAGAGGTGTTCAAAGGTGTTATATCCAGAGTTTCAGGTTTTGGATTGTGTGGCAGTGGAAGATGTGTTTGACAAAGTGTTTTCCTGTGAAGAAGGTTGTTTGGGAGAAATGAGATTGCTTTTCATTGTTGTTTCTTGTCTTGTGGATTTGGGAACATGCTTATATTGATTGCTCCACATTGTTGTTTCTTGTCTTGCGGATTTGGGAACATGTTTATATTGTTTGTATCTACCTTCCCTTGAATTTTTTGGTGTTGAGTTGCTTTGCAAGTTTAGTTCTTTTGTTGAGGTTCAATGGTAGTGCATCCTGATGCGCAAAATGAAAGTAATCTTTGTTTTAGGTGGTTGTGGTAGTGTTGTAGAATATTTTGATGATGCTGGAATATTCTGAAGTGATGTGTGGATGTTGTGGAGTGTTGCTATGTGGTCCGTGTGGCCTAGAGAAGTATGTATGTGGTGGCTTGTAGTGTTAGTTCAGGTTTGGTTGACCTAGCGTGCTAGCGCTATTTGCGGAGGTACCTCGTGGATTGTGAAAGTGTTGAGTAGTGTGGTGATGTATATTTGGGTCCTAGTTAACCCTTTGTGTCATCTGCCTTCACTTCTTTCAATTGTGGAAGTGTTTGGTGCCGACCTATTTTGGTGTTGCACGTTTGAAGTGCATACGTTTCATTAAGGCCGACCGAATTGAGATTTTTTAGGTCGTGAATGATATATAAGCAAGGTGAATTGTTGGAGATGTGTGTGGATCTGTAGAAGGTGTGTGAAAGATGTGAATTTGATTAAGTGTGGTGATCTGAGTGCAAGCTTAATGCCTATGACTCCGAATGTAGTGAGTAGAAGGTGTCAACATTTTCAGTGTGCTTGAAGTTGCTGGAGGCATTGAGCCAAAGGTTATGGATGTCATAAAGTTTTAGTGGTGGATTTCTCCTATTGCTTTGAGATAGTGAATCTCTTTGTAACAGTTTCTTCTATTCTTCTTTCTTCTTGGCAGTGAGCCACCCGACAGTGAGTCTTTTTTCCTTTTCTGGGCAGTGAGCCTAATTGTATTCGATGTTGCTATTTATATATATGTGAGCTAATCCTCACCGTGGTTTTTCCCTTCTTGGGTTTTCTATTAGATTTAGACCAGAAATAAATAAGCAAATATGCAACACAAAAAACAATGCAACACAACAAACAATAAAACACAACAAATTACCCTAGGAAAACCCTCCTTCTCAAGGGAGAAAAACCCAACAAAATATATCTCTTATATATAGAACAAATAAGAGCAGAAATCTGCTTTACAAATTAGACCCTTCTCAAGGGAAAACTTGACACAATAAATGATGAGAATCTCTTCTTGAGACAATCGAATATGAATCTCCTTGAAGTCGAATTGCTGTTACAAAATTATGATCTGCTGCTAGGGTGCAAACTTCTCCTTGAGAGTGCGAATTGACTGAATAATGAATTGATGATTTGATGAATCAACTTCACCTTGTATATATACAAAACAAGGTGTCTCTTCATTTGGGTCAACTTATTTTAATAAAATAAAATATAAAATCTAATTTGTAATTAAGGCCGACTTGCTTTATGAATTATTTATTATTTAAATTTTGAGAGAAAGATATCTCCCGCTGCTATAACATCAACACTCCCTCTTAGCTAGGGAGGTATCTTTCTAGATATCCATGTCATGGAGTCTCTCAACATGACACCCACAATGGCTACACCCATTTGTGGAAAAGAGTACATCATGGATTCTCTCAACGTAATATCATCATGGAGTCACTCAACATGACGTCCACCATGGCTACTCCCATGTGTGGAAATAAACATGTGCACAAGTGCCCATCACGGAGTCTCTCAACGTGATGTTGTTATGGAGTCTCTCAACATGACGTCCACCATGGCTACTCCCATGTGTGGAAAAACACAAGTACAAAGGGTTCATCACAGAGTCTCTCAACGTGATGTCGTCATGGAGTCTCTCAACATGACGTCCACCATGGCTACTCCCATGTGTGGAAAAAACCACATCTCCGTCTTAGAGATGTACAAGGGCTTTCACCTCATATTTCTTTGTCTCAGAGAAATATGCATTATAACAAGGCTCACCGAAGTTGAGTCTCCCTCTCGGCTAAGGCGACATTCTCCACTACTCCAAGTTGGTCCCGGAAATGTGCAAACTTCACTCTAGAAAGAGGCTTGGTGAGAATATCAGCCGTCTGATCATCAGTGCAAATGTACTTGAGTTGAATTGCTTTCCTCAATACCATATCTCTGATGTAATACTTGATCTCCACATGCTTTGTCCTATCATGAAACAAAATGGAGTTGCCAAAAGAAAGAATAGATCCATAGTTGAGGCAGCCAAAGCTATGATTCATGATCAAGATTTACAGACTTTCCTTTGGGCAGAAGCTTCCAGAACTGTCGTGTATGTTCAGAACCGAAGCCCTCATCGAATATTGGGAAACATGACTCTTGAAGAGGCCTTCACAGGTGTGAAACCTAAGGTTAGTCATTTAAGAATTTTTGGTTGTCTTGTTTATATTCATGTGCCTAAGGATAAAAGATCTAAGCTAGAACCATCAGGAAAGAAAGGAATATTTGTGGGTTACAGTGAGTCTTCAAAGGCCTATAGGATCTACATTCAAGGGCAGAAACAGATTGAGATCAATAGGGATGTCTCTTTCGAAGAGGAAGTAGCCTTCAAAAGATCTAAAGGGTCTTACATGGAGATAGACGGTGAAGAGCAGGAGACTCCTCAGGATATGGACATATCTCCTGATCCTACTCCTGAGATTTAGAGGGAGTTTAATGAGCCAGCCGAGACTATTGATCCAGTTGATCCCATAGAACCAACTGATGGGCCGAGAGACATTGCTATAGGTCGAAAGAGACCTCTATGGGCTAGACAAACTATGCAAGAGGCAGAAAAGTATGCAGCTCCTCGAGGAACCTTTAGGGAAAGCAAGAGACCGCAAAAGTTTCTAGGTTATGTGGCATTGATGAGTCACATCATTGATTCTGAGCCTTCCAGTTTTGAAGAAGCCTCCAATCTTCAGGTATGGAGAGATGCAATGACAGAAGAATATCAGTCTATCATCGAGAATGATGTTTGGGATGTTGTTCCGAGACCTAAAGGGAAATCAGTTGTGTCTTCCAAATGGCTCTACAAAATCAAGCATGCAACTGATGGTAGCATTGAGAAGCACAAGGTGAGATTTGTGGCAAGAGGATTCTCTCAGAAGGAGGGAATAGATTATGAGACATTTTCTCTTGTTGCTCGATATACATCTATCAGGACTATTATTGCTATTGCATCCACTAAAAGCTGGAAGCTACATCAAATGGACGTAAAGATTGCATTTCTTAATGGTGTGATTGAAGAAGTGTACATTGAGCAACTAGATGACTTGTGATTCATGGGAAGGAGTCTCTTGTATGCAGATTGAAGAAGGCATTGTACGGCCTTAAGCAAGCACCTCGTGCATGGTATGAAAGGATTGATCGATATTTGATGAGCTTGGGATTCTCCAAGAATGATGTAGATTCCAATCTTTACTTCAAGGTAGTTGATGGTGAGGCTTTAATATTGGTTCTTTATGTTGATGATTTATTTCTCACTGGAGCAGAGTATCTCATTGTCAAATGTAAGAAAGAGTTAGCCTCCAAGTTTGAGATGAAGGATCTTGGTCTTATGCACTACTTCCTGGGACTGGAGGTGTGGCAAAGACCTAATGAGATTATTCTAAGTCAAGGAAAATACACCATAGACATCTTGAAGAGATTTTGGATGATGGATTGCAAGTCCATGTCTACACCTACGGAGACTAATTTGAAGAAGTTGAGCGACTCTGCAGCTGATTCAGATTTGGTAGATCCCACCATGTATAGACAATTGATTGGATCATTGATGTATCTAGTCAATACTAGACCAGACATTTGTTATGCAGTGAGTGCTTTAGCCAATTCATGTGTGAGCCTAGACAAATACATCTAGTTGCAGCAAAGCATATCTTGAGATACTTGCGTGGCACAGTGGGATATGGCTTGAAATATACTTCCTGTGAAGATCTAAAGTTACAAGGCTATTCTGATTCTGACTGGGTTGGGAGTGTAACTGATAGGAAGAGCACCTCTGGATGTTGCTTCAGTTTGGGGTCTGCCATGATTTCTTGGTGTAGCAGGAAGCAGACTTCTGTGGCACTAAGCATTGTAGAGGCTGAATATATTGCAGCATGTATAGCAGCTTGAGAAGCAGTGTGGTCAAGCTCCTTGTAGGATTGTTTGGGCAATCATTGGAGCCAACTGTGATTCATTGTGACAATCAAAGCTGTGTGAAGCTCTCAGTAAATCCAGTGTTTCATGATAGGACAAAGCATGTGGAGATCAAGTATCATTACATCAGAGATATGGTACTGAGGAAAGCAATTCAACTCAAGTACATTTGCACTAATGATCAGATGGCTGATATTCTCACCAAGCCTCTTTCCAGAGTGAAGTTTGCACATTTCCGGGACAAGCTTGGAGTAGTGGAGAATGTCGCCCTGGCCAAGAGGGAGACTCAGCATCAGTGAGCCTTGCTATAATGCATATTTCTCTGAGAGGAGAAATATGAGGTGAAAGCCCTTGTACATCTTTGAAACGGAGATGTGGTTCTTTCCACACATGGGAGTAGCCATGGTGGACGTCATGTTGAGAGACTCCATGACGACATCACGTTGAGAGACTCCGTGATGAACCCTTTGTACTTGTGTTTTTCCACACATGGGAGTAGCCATGGTGGACGTCATGTTGAGAGACTCTGTGATGGGCACTTGTGCACATGTTTCTTTCCACACATGGGAGTAGCCATGGTGGACGTCATGTTGAGTGACTCCATGACGATATCACGTTGAAAGACTCCATGATGTACTCTTTTCCACAAATGGGTGTAGCCATTGTGGGTGTCATGTTGAGAGACTCCATGACATGGATATCTGGAAAGATACCTCCCTAGCTAAGAAGGAGTGTTGATGTTATAGCAGTGGGAGATATCTTTCTCTCAAAAGAAAGATATCTTCAACCATTGAATTTTCTTAGCATCATCAGATGGCTCGGGCACATCATTTTCCACAAAATTTAGAAGATCATTTTCTTCTAAAGCAATAAGAACTCTGAATTTCCAAGAGGTGAAATTTGATGCACCATCAAGCCTATCTTCAACCTTGACTCCGTTCACCATCTTCGATACTTTGATAGCTGCCCTAGATAAAGAGATGACTTGGATGCTTAAACAAATCTGATCCGATCTTGCTTAAACCTGGCTCTGATACCATGTTAGATTTAGACTAGAAATGTAAATAAGCAAATATGCAACACAACAAACAATAGAACACAGCAAATTACCTTGGGAAAACCCTCCTCGAGGGAGAAAAACCCAGCAAAATATATCTCTTATATATAGAACAAATAAGAGTAGAAATCTGCTTTACAAATCAGACCCTTCTCAAGGGCGAACTTGACACAATAAATGATGAGAATCTCTTCTTGAGACAACCGAATATGAATCTCCTTGAAGTCAAACCGCTGTTACAAAATTATGATCTGCTGCTAGGGTGCGAACTTCTCCTTTAGAGTGTGAATTGAATGAATAATGAATTGATGATTTGATGATTCAACTTCACTTTATATATATACAAAACAAGGTGTCTCTTCATTTGGGTCGACTTCTTTTAATAAAAAATAAATAAAATATAATTTGTAATTAAGGCCGACTTGCCTTATTAATTATTTATTATTTAAATTTTGAGAGAAAGATATCTCCCACCACTATAACATCAACATTTTCCACGTAAAATTGGTGTTGTCTTGTGTATGGTTGTGTTTGCATTGCTGTTTCACATGTTTACATTCTGCTAATGCTTAATGAGGGTTTAAATTTTGATAAGGGTTTGAAAGTTAATAAGGGATTAAATATTTTTAATGTACAACTGATTCACCACCCCCCCACTCTCAGTTGTCCCGTGCATCTAACAAAGAGATGGGAGAAAATGTCTCATGATGTGTGCTTCATAAAATTGCTCAAGTGTCCACATGTCTGAATCAAAAGATGCCATATCAAATGAAGCAAATCCAAACAACTATGAAAATCCCTATAAAAAAAAGTTGTTGATTTTATGATCAGATTTGCATGCACAGAAAAATAATTAAAAAATCAGAAACAATAACACAGCAGATACCCTGGGAAAACCCTCCTCTTGAGGGAGAAAAACCCAGCAACAAAGATCTCTCTTATATTAATATAGAAGTGGCAATAATTCACTTTACAATGAGGCCGAAACACAAGGCCAGAAATCAGTACCTTTACCAGATACAAAGAGCAGATACAGAAGGCCAGAAATCAGTACCTTTACCAGATACAAGGAGCAGATACAGACCTCACTTTCAGACTGTATAATTCAGACCTTGCTTTAGACAGTAGTTCTGACTTCAAGAATATGTTTGCACTTCAGTGTTAGATAACATTCGAACTCAGAACTGACAGAGGTTCGCATTTGGCATATTCGTCTTTAACAAAATTTGCGTCCTTTGATGATCTGCAATCTGCTAATATATGATTCGCAATATCATGCATGAAGGAGTTCACACTTTCCTAACAATGTGCACAAGTTGATCTTTGAACTGCATATGATCACACTGAGACTAGTATTCGCACTTGATCAATATGATATATTCGCACTTAATCATATTAGACTTATATGCATCACCGAACTGAAGAATCGATCATCACAATGGACAAGTAATCTGTATATATATATACAAATGAATGGAGAGACAAATCCTTCATGTCGGCCTCTTAAGAAATCATGACTCCAAGATATGATGTCGGCTCCAAGCAATCTCAACTCTTCTTTAATCAATGTCGGCCTCAATCAAATAACCTATGTCGCTTTATTTGTTCAAGGCTCTTTGAACATAGATCGGCCTGAATGAATATTCACACCTCTTCACAAGAGGCCGGCCACCTTAAAGATCGAATCCCAAGGAGAATGAAGTCGGCTCTAATTAATAAACAAATATTAATTGTCTTCGCATCTTCTCAAGTCGGCCATGCTATGAGATGAAGATAACACGAATATAAATTAGATAGCCAACGGCTATCATCTAATTTATGATCTCTCAGTAGGGCTGCGCTGGAAGGAACGATCAGCTGCTAAGACATTAACAAAAAGTCAATAATGAAGTGATGGTAGGTAGGCTGTAGCTGTCATCAAAGAGGAATTGAATATCCTCAATCATGTCCCCAATATTTGCAATATGTGACTCAACAAATAACTTTGCAATGTCCAGGGAAAACTCATCCCACAAAGTTGAAACTAAAAGACAAGTAATATCCTATTGAATGAAACTGATCTTTGAAGATGTAGGAGGTGGAGGAGGTGAAAGCTTAGCGCAAGGCTCATGAACCAAGGTGGATGGAAGTACACATAGGTTCAAGTGACCAAACTTCTCCTCAGATATCTGATTCACTTTAGGTGCATGAGAGTATAAATTAGTTAATGGTACTGCAAGATCATCGGAAGCAAAGTGTGAGAATGCATACAATCGAGATGCATGATCAATTGTCCCAATTGCAATGATTTGTATACTCTGCAAGTCTTTGATAAGCACTAAATCATGTGTGAACTTGACAATCTTGCTTGCCCCATTGTGTGCAATCTGATAGATGGAAAGGAGATTGGAGGATGGTGAAGGAACACAAAGTACATCATGAAATGTGCCATCATCAATATCAATACATCCTTTCCCACAAACACTCATACAAGTGTTGTTCCCCATCAGTATGTGTGGTGAAGTGTAAGGCTCATATGAAGAGAACATACCTAGAGATAAAGTTGAAATGAGCCCAACTGGCTCCAACCAAACCCCTGTAGTATTTTGCTTATCTTCTTGTGTTTTTAAGTTTTTTAAAGAAAGTTTCTAGACAAAAGAGAAGGGCGTACAACATATAAATGCTTATAAAACTCAGATCTGAGCTAAAATTGACAAAATGAAAGTGCAGAAGGTATTAAATAACCGTAACAAAGAGATTGCATATGTTAGACATACTCGAAATGCTCCAAATTATTTTATTAAGAAAATATTCCAGTTTGCCAGCCAAGAATGATGAAAATTGACAAATTCCAATGTAGAAGGCTACAAAATGAAATCTCCAGTCAGAAAATTGAGGCAAATGAATTGTAGAAGCTAGATGCCAAAGGAGAAGATGAAAAAGCATCAAGAAAGAAGGCGTTTCTCCTCAAAACTCCAAACACCCTTGATAGAAGAGCCATGCACTTCAAGAAGGAAACCACGTCCTCAACAAGGAAGGTATGGCCATGAAGTTGGAGTGTCCACCAGATGAAGAAGGACGCCAATCTCTCAAACCCTCTTGAATTTTATTGAAAACTACTAAATACTGCACAAAAAACCCTGATTAAGCATTGTAGAAACTTCTGAATTGAAGCCCCTGTTGTTGCAATCATTCAACTGATCTTTCACAGTCTCACAATCACAGATCTGTGAAGAATTGCACTCTCCAAAGATAAATCTCCTGAAACCCTTGTCTCAGAGAAACCAAGCTCAGCCAAAGCCAAAGAGAAATGTCAAATAATCAATAATAGGGTTCGAATTTCCTTTGCTTTGCCTTATAAGGCCAAAAGGCACGCATTCCCAAAAGTGACGCCACTTTTTCATTTAAAATACATTTAAAATGTATTTTACACATTTTCAATAGTCAACATTTAATAAGTGGGCGCACTTTTCCATAAAGTGTTTTAATTTTCACTTAAATGAATTTAAGTGATTCACTTTATTATAAAATCAAGTTGACTTTATAATATTCCATCAAATAAATTAAATACACTTTAATTCACTGGAAAATTAATATCTCTCTCATAACTCAACATATTGACGTGCCATCAGAAGCTGTCAACCACTGAACTGCCAAGGCCTACTGTGGGCCAATCATTGAACTCAAAGGATGGAAATGACAAAACCCACCAAATAAGGCCACTGACCCTCTAACCAAATCCTGTTAGCCTACAAGGGTCCAAGAGATAGGCTAACTCAACTGCTCCTGAGAACTGACTAGAGCGGGGACATCACAAAAGCCATGTGATGTAAGGCTTCTAAATCAAGAATTCATTGGCTTGACTGCATACTAGTAAATGTAAAGAGTGCATGGCCTTTCATCTTGTTTTCTCTACTTGCTATGCCAATTGACCCTGATTGTGCAGATGATGGTGTGGAAGAAGAGGATATATTGGATGACATAGATGAAGGCAACTAAATATGATTCTTCTGTAGAAAGTGTTTCAGCTCATCAATCTGTTTTGCATAACAGTAATGCTCATCTTGTCTTGATTTTTTGCAAATGCACATTTCAATCTCTCCTTAGAATTCTCAAAAAGCAAATAGGAGGCTAAAAATTCTCAACCCTTGGTCCTATCACAAAACTAGCATTGGTCACAATGGGTTGGGCAAGGGTCACTAGCCCCTAGTTGGCAATATGACCTCAGGCAGGGGCTTAGGCTAGGATCAGTGCTGAGTGGCCAATGTAGCGGTAGTCAGGCAAGGCATGGGCAGAGGATGAGCAATGACCGATGGTCGGTGATGGCCAAGAGAATATTTTGTTAGAATATTCTAACAACTGCAAAATTGTGTTAGCCAATTGAATAGTGACTTCATCTCGTCGTGAAAACCTTGCAATCGCCAAAATCTTGAAAAGTCATTGGAAAATGCACCAGTAGTCAGATTTTGACACAGTAATGCAATTTTTTTGCAAAGAGGTTGACGTAGGGCCTGTATAGTGACTGCATGACATATGATGAAGGTATGACCAGTATGGATCCATGCACATGTATAGATTTTGTATGTTGTATGAAATTTTCACACCCAAATTTTTGTGCCCAAAAAACATTTACCCAAAGATTGTCAAGCTTAGATTTCGACAATTTGTTAGTTGAACTTAGGATTTTTGGGCATTCTAGATGCAATGGTGAGGTCTGTTTTGCTCCAAGATGCACCAATTTTTTCCTCAAGGCTAGACCTCTTAATAAATGAACAAAAAATCGCAAATCTGGTGTTCTGGTACCAATGTTGGAGTTGATTGTTGAACCCCCAAACTCCCATAAATCACTTGCAACCAAAACACCTATCACAATAGAGAGGACAAACAATGGATTTTGCTATGCAACTTGAGAATTGTATTGATGCAATATATTTTTGAATGAATGATTACAATTGCAATGATGAATCCTTATGAAAAGAAAAAAGCAAAAAGCAACCTAGATGAAACCTTAGCTGAGGTTTAAATTTGATCATGATAAGTTTCCTCATCCTATGCTATGAGACAAAAACCACATAACTTAATAATAAAAGAACACTTCCTAATTTAGCTTAAGTGTACTAAAGTAAAAGGGGACCTAATTAAAAATTAATTAATTATTAGGTGATTACCTATTTACTCTAACAAAAAGATCCCAAGATGGAGAGCACCCATTTAAAGTAATAGTCACCAACTCCATCCTCCACCTTTACCTTAATTGTAGGAGTTGATTACAAAGCTATGTGATCTTCATTAGGTGGGTGGGTATTTTGTTAGTGTCACTCATACATGTCAGACAAAGCTTATTGTTCAACAACATCTTATGAGAAGTATTCACACTCGGATATAGAATGATCAAGGTTTCATTTATCTCCTTCATTGTCCTCATGTTACAATGTGAGGGATCAAATGATCTTCAACTAAATCTAAGATGACTTGCTTTGCCTTGGCCATTGTTTTGTTATGTTTAGCCAACTAAATAGGATCAGTAGGAATTGCAACCTTGGTGTTTGCATAGACCCAAAGATCAACATCTTCCATTAGCATCTGTAATCTACACTTCCAAGGTTTGAAGTTGGAAGCACCCTCTAGGCAATCACACTCTCTAAGAATGATATTAGTCATGTTTGCAGTTGCTGGAACATGCTAAAACTAGACAAATCAGCTGAAAATAAATCAAATTAGCAACCTATCCCAGGTGCAAATCAACACTCCACTCACTGAAGCAATTAGGGCATCACACCCTACAACCTCTCACAAATCTAGATTACTTCAGTCGCTGAAGTAAGAGTGTTAAAATCTTCTAGCAACTTCCTTTCATATGTAGCAACACATTCCATTCACAGACAAGAAGGTTTCAGTTATTGTGCTTTTATAACATGTTAAAATTCAGACCATGGAAGCAGATTCTGCATTCATAAAAATAATCACAGCTGTAAATTGAAACTTTAGTGAAAACAACAAACCTGAGTAGGTTGACATACAAAGACAAATTGTTGAAAATACAAACAACTAACACTCAGAAAAAACTATTGTTTATTAAATTAAAACTGAATTACACTTAAACCCTATTCTTCTTTTGTATTCTATATTTTTTCTTGCTGTTATGTGCCCAAAATCTCTTTTATAGACTAAGATAATCTTCTAGGCTTTACAAAGATTAAATCAGAAAAAACTATGTAAAACACAAGACAAAGCACCTTATTCTAGAAACGAAAAATGGCTTATCTTCATGAATTTAGAATCCCTCTAAATATACCAAAAGATTGAAAAGATAAAAGAGTGCATTGCTTAGCCAAAAATAGAAAAAAATTAAACTAAAACTAAAACTTAAAGCTGCCTAAAATGCCCAAACTGTGGGAGAACAACCAAGCAACATATTTGAAAAGCTCACAAACATCGCTTCTAAGATTGACCTTTCTGCTTTGTACTTTAACTTGGGGTATCCTTGTATCCACATTAAAAACTAAATCTATTGTATATCAAGAAAATTGGGAGCATTTATGCTAGAATGTGTAATATCTCCTATTTATAATTTTTGTTATTTCTGATTTTTCTAGAACACACCCCACTCGAACAGCAAATAAAGCTTGTAATACGAATGTTGATTGCACCTATTAAGTTGGAAACTTCACCAAAATATCTTAAATAACTTTAAATCACAATCAAATCTGATCAGAAATCATTATGACAGTAGCAACAACATTGATCTTATTTAATTGCAAGATCGGAAAAATTAAGACAATGCTGATCTGTAAACTGGGAAACAAATTTTCAGAATTACCACTTTCCCAAATCAATTCACAAGTGAATGATGATGGATGTTGTGCAATATGGCCACTGATAAGGCACTCCAAATGATTTATTAATGCTCTCAAAGCCAGATAAAACACTATTACTGTCTGATATAACCTTTTTGTTAACTGGGACAGCACCTTATATGACTAATGTAACCTTCCAAAATGCTATAACGGTACCTTATATGACTGGTATAACGTTTTGATGACTGGTACAACACCTTATATGACTGATATAGCCTTCTAATGACTCAAACAACACCTTATTTGACTGATGTAACACTGAGAATGATTGTTGTGGGTGGGAATGATGTAAACCAGCAACTATAAACTGATCTCAGGACTGGGATTTACTGATTTTACTCCTCCAAAGGTAATGCTCAGGTAGGGTTGACTAGAAATGTCATAAACAATTCAGATCCAACACTGTTTGATGCACGATAACTCCCCTAAGTCCTAAAAACCAATGTAGAAACCCTCAAATATGATGGACAATATTGTAGCGACATTGTAGCAGCAACATATAATGCTTTAAAGAGTAAAATCTTCAACAAATTACTGTAGCGACACTGTAGCAGCAACATGCAAACTAAAAATGTCGTCAAATTCTCAACAAATCAACACATTTGTGATCTTTGGATGGAATCACCCAATATGGAAAACAAAAGTTTTTGTCCTTGATCCCAAATGTGGAATCCAAGATGGTTTCATCCTCTCAAACCCCAAACAAACCAAGGGTTTTCGTCTTTTGATGCCAAAACTCAAATGCTAAAGCTCACAATGAAAAATGCCAAAATGAAATCCTCAGCAAAATGAAATCCAGATCCCAATGAGGCTTGGTACCCTCTTTTTATACTTTCCAATTTGGGCCCTCGATTAATTTGCCTCCAATTAGTATTTCAATTTTATTTTATTAAGAAGTCAAAAACCCACCGAAGGAAAGGATGTGAAGGAAAGGTGAAGGAAAGGTGAAGGAAAGGTGAAGGAAAGGAGGAGGTCGGATTAAGGGGTTTATTTTATTTTTAGTATTTTTAATAATTTTTATTTTGTTTTTATTATTTAAAAAAATACTTTTTATTTTAATGTGTTAAAAAGCACTTGTTTTATTTTAATAATATCATTTAAGTTGCTCCTTCAATCAAAATTTGCCAGGCCTAATTTAAAATAATATTAAAATTTATTTCCCTTGCTTTGCCCTTTAGCCTACCAGAAATGGATATAGACTAGAGGTCTTCTCCGTGGCCCTATTTCCAAAAAGGGGACATGACAAAATGAGGCTGTATTTCAACTCTTTTGTAACTGGCTTGTTTTCAACAGCATTAATGAGAGAATATGAATTTTGTATTTGGACAAGCATCTTTGATATCAAATTTAATGTATAGTTGCTCAATATTTGACCAAAGTTTTAAAATTCTTATTCTACATTTTGTATCTTTAAAACACAATGTGAAAGGAAAAAGAGGGTAATATTCTAGGTTTTCATTTCTTTTGGGAAAAACTGATACATTTCAGGAATATAATTTGTAAATAAGGAACAGTATATTGTAGGGCTATATCTATCCACATAGGATGATATAACTAGCATCTCTGATTGTGCTTCGCAGTTGAAATCAAACCACATATTTCCTAAGAAATAAATGCTTACCATGAACTTTCATACCTAATTCATCTTCAAGAGGGAAAGGAGGGCTGAAATCTGAATTAAATAAACTTTTATTAAAATATTTCCATACACTTTTTATTAAGTATCTCCTCTCCCTTTCGGATTTTCCACAGTTTTTAACTACAATTGGTTTTCCTTTGTGACAGCTTACTGATTGCAGTGATGGTGAAGGCCTAGATGAAAATGTTAGACCTACATTCAGTGACTATGATCCAGATAGTGAGTACACTGAAGAGGAAAATGGAGAGCTCTCTTGGTTCAATGCTGGTGTTAGCGTTGGTGTAGGAATTGGCCTAGGACTGTGCCTTGCAGTTGGAATAGGAGTTGGATTGCTTTTAAGAACATATCAAACAGCCACAAAAGCTGGTAGGAGAAGGTGGATTTAGTTGTGTAGTTTACGTCTTGATGCTAAATTCTGTCAGCAACGAGACTTTTTACCAACTTTGGTGCCCCTAAACAGGGTAACAGTGAGGAATGTGCCTACCACCTTATGTATATTTTTAGTTTTGTTTATTCTCTCCTTTCAATATTTCTTTCTTTCAATTATCTTTCATACATTCTGTGATGTATTCAGTAGATAAAAAACATCCAAATCCTGTTGGCAAAGAAT
>VDFB02177281.1:0-36503 GCA_007258455.2 Sequoia sempervirens | reverse complement strand
GACTTCAATATCTGGTGCACTCATATTTTTCAATTTTTTTTGATAATCTACTATTTTTCCACATGTGCAGAACATAGACCTTCATTTTTGATGAAAAACCTATCTTTAATAAAACTAAAAAAAAAAACATAATAAAACCAAAACATATTAAAATTATATATTCGTTGGATAGCTCGTTCTAAGGACTACCTGATTCTAGTTGGGTTTGTGAGGATTCCTCCATTTTTATCCTCAACCCATGCTCCAAAGTGCCAAAATTTAGGTTTTCTTTATGTCTTAGGGGGGATACAAACCCCTAGGGGTTCGGTCGAACCCTGGTTCGTGCGAACCCATTCAAAGGGGCTTGCTTGAACCCCTTTTCGATGCATTTTTTTGTTTTTTTTGGCTGCCAAATTTAAAGGGGTTTGCTCGAACCCTCGTTATTGGTTCGGTTGAACCAATAGGTTCGTACGAACCCCCAAAATCACATTTTTTGCCTTGGGGTCATTTTTTGTGAGTTTTCCTTCCCTACTTGAATTGTAAACCACTATTGTGGCTTCACCTGAGTATAAGGTATAGGGTTGAGGGTTGAGGGTGTAGGTTTTAGGGTGTAAGTATAGTGTATAGGGTTGAGGGATAATGTTCAGGGTTGAGGGTATAGGGTATAGGGATTAGGGTGTAGGATATTGGGTATAAGGTTTTTTGGTTGATAGATTTGTTCTTTAGAAGTTAACACAAATTGACTCTATTTTTCCCAAGAAGAGGACAAAAACTATCAACAACAATTGGAGAAATCACCATTGCATTGGTGATCTTCCTCTAAATTTTGATTGAGGTAAAACTCCTTTTTTTATATGAATTTTGGATTTTTTGAAATATAATAAAGTGGGGGTATGCTTTTAACCTGAAAGTAGGAAAGACAACTAATATTGATCCATAACCATGAAATTAGATGCAATAGAGAAATGATTTAAAACTAAAGAAGAACTTTTAGGACATGCCTTGATATGTGTACATATTAATAGATTGCACGATCTTATATGTAAATTTTATCTCATTCCCCTAGCATTTACCTATCCTTATACAAATAAAAATTGTCACATATTTAGCCCCCACCTTGTTGATTCAAGAGCATCTTGATCCATATGCAATCTCACATTACCAAAAAAATTGCTAGTTTATTTTTTATTTTTTGTTTTCTTTTTGAATGATTTTGTTGTTTCTAGCTTCTTTAAAATTACTTATCAAAGGATTCCATAAGAATTTTATAGATTTATATATATTTATTTGATGTAAAATTGTGATTCAAAATGTTTAGATTATTGTAGGTGTCTATAGGATTAAAGTATACTACTAGGGGAAAGTACCCAGTAGTTGAGCATGTTTCAATAGTTGTTATAGCATTTGTTGATTTAATGCCCACTATTTTTAACAATATTGAACCAATAGTTGTGACTTTAAAGTTGTTAGTGTTGATGATAATTACCAATAATTAAATATTGTGTATTCCTTAGATCTAAAAAGCAACAAATCATGTGATGCCACATTAGCACACCAATAAAACGTGATTTAGTGCACAAGTATCGGTCTCACTTTTTTGGGACCTTTTTGGACACCTCGACAAAAAGTATGCTGATGTGGCATCATATTTGATGATGTGGCCCTGAAACCTTAGTTATAAGCAAGGGCGCTACCAAGCAAGCTATTGTAAAAATTTGGGATTTTTTTGAAATTTCCACGTAAGATTTTGAGAAGCATGAAATTAGGGTGCTCAACTACTGGATCCTCTCCCCTAGTGGATAATTTTTTTATCTACTACTAAAATTGCTATAGGACTATGTGTTCACTACTAAAGGGGATTGTATATTTTTTTTGCTACAAAAAGATTATGCATTTTTTCTTATAAGATTACTATGTTTTAAAGTGATTAAACCTTGGTGTTTCATCATGATAGCACCATGATAGAAAATATTTAAAGATTTCTTTTGGTATTAAGGATGGGTTTATATATTTGATATTGATTAACTTAAGATTATTACTTTATGCAATAACATTAATTAATTAATATTATATATATATATATATATATATATATATATATATATATATATATATATATATATCCTACAACCAACTATGATCATTACAAACTTTTATATATATTCTCTTTCGTACAACCAATTATGATCCTTACAAACTAGAGGGAATTTTTGATGTCCTTTTTACATTTTGGTTGTGAATTTTATTGCTTTAGCAAGTCAGCCACTATGTAGAAATATTTAGCATTTTGTGGCTCAAAAGTATTGATTTTCCAAAGATTGCAATATTATTTCTTCTATTTTGTATAGTATATTCCTCCCAGTGTACCTTTTCGCATTCCTTATTAGTGGTGATGTATGGAGTGATTTTATTTTTATTGGCTATTACAAATTGTTGATCACATTTCAAATTTATTTAAACCTAAATTATTGGCAACTGATCATAATCTTGCATAGATTTTTTTTTATTTTGCTTGTATGAACAAAAATTTCTTTCGGGAGCCATTATCTTGCTGCTTAATTGTTCCCTAGGTTTAGTGGCTTCATTCTTTCTTGTTGTGGATTAATGTAAGAATCCTTTGGTACAAGAAGAGAGTTGGACCAAGGAGAAGGAATGTAACTTTGTATAATAGTGTATTGGAATAAAATATAAACCCTTGAATGTAAAGAAATGAGGGTAATGAGAGAATGGCTATGCGAAGCCTTGGGTGTGAGAGAAGTAGGCTATATGAAGTGTTGCTTTATCATTGTATTTTGTTTCAAGAAGTTATTAGTTATAAGTTATAGGAAATTAATAAAAGTATTATGTTTTGAATTTTATTGCTTTTGTATGTGTAGTTATGTGTTGATTGTGTGGGTTGTAAGGATCAATTTCTTTAAGTTGGATTTTCAATTTTGACTATATCACTTATTTTTATATGCACATGTTCTGATGCATCCATCTTATTCATTCATTTATTACGTTTATGTGTACACGTATTGATAAATATCTATTATACATCTAGATATCATTATTTGTCCACTTAAAATTATTTTTATTGTTGCGGGGTTAATCCCATAATTGTGGACTTCCCTCTTGTATTTCTAAATTCAAATTTAAATTGTGACTGGTTGACCCCCTTTATTTTCTTACCTTGAGCCAATTTAGTACATTTTATGCAAAATTTGAAGCTACAAGTTAGTATTTAAAGGCATTCATTTGTATTGATCTCCCATCCTAGAACATTAAACACAGTCAATAGTGAAACTTTTGACTTTGGTGTAATAAAAAGAGTAACAAATCTGCATACATCACTCTAGGGTCCCTATTTGATGTCTTCAATCTTTTACACATTTTTTTGTGGGTTGACTTAGGGGAACGCATCTCCTTGACACATGATAATGATAGTTCTTCTAAGATATTTCTAAATATTATTAGTCATTAGATATTAAAAGAAACGTAGATCAAAAGAAGGTGAACTAGATGAATAATAAAGCAAAGATATACATTGCGCAAGTCAAATCTAAATGCAATGTGCAAATTTATAGCTGTACACCTAACTCAAACTTGTAAAATTGATCTTAGACAAAACATAAATTTAGCACAAGATTTGTAATGATTTACTTGTAAAGAGATCATACTTTTTAAAGTAGAAATAATGAAGATCTAAAATCTTCATAAAAACACACATTCTTTGATAATGAATTAATTTTTTTTTTTTTTTCATTTTTTTAAAATCTTAAAATAAATTGATCTATCATTTTCAAATATCATTATTTAATCTAAATTAATTTAATACTTAATTAATTAGAACTAAATCACATTTTGGGAAAGTTTACAGATGTACACTACACATCTGTGTATTAGGCCGCAGACCTTTTTTGTAACAAGGTATTACTTATAAATATGAGATCATGAACATGCATAATTATATTGGGCTCCACTATTTTTTTCAGTGGGGAGGGAGATGGAAAGTACAAAAACATTACCTGTAAATATTGATAACCATATGTGCTACAGGTGCCAGGTGTATATTTTAATATGCCTACCAATAAGCATAATTACAGAATTCTGGGAATTGAAGGAAAATCTATCATAACATGAATTCACCTGTTGCTGGCCCATTAAACATACACACCATCATGGTTTGAAACACACACAATCCTAATTAACTATCATCCTCCTCTCCCTCGGACTTTACAGGTTCAACTCGAAACTTAGCATAAACACACACAATCCTAATTAACTATCATCCTCCTCTCCCTCGGACTTTACAGGTTCAACTCGAAACTTAGCATAGATGTCACTTCTGTAAAACTTCCTTGTCCTAAAAACAAGAATGCCTGAAATGAGAGCCCCAAATAATGTTACCAGAGTCATAATGATAAAACTAAGGCGAAAACACTTATGTCCTACACAAGTCAGCTTATTATGAGATGGTGAGGGTGCATGAGCTGCCTGCAATAAAGATTCAGAAATAAGTTGTTTTCTGGCTTCTTTATCATACAGAGCTCCAGCCACCCTCACTGAGAGAAGATAGGATCCCAGTGGACTCGCAGCAGCTCCAAAGTTGTAGAGGGTGGCATAATACTTTAGACCAAAGAGCTCCGAAATTATAGCAAGCAAGAGAGGCCATTGAGCTCCAAAGGAGAAGCCTATAGCTATAGAGGCTACGTACAGTGAAGCAGGCAGAGCAAATGCTATAAAAACATGCCCAACACAGCCTATGAGTAACACCAGTGTAAACATGAGAGGCCTTGGAAACTTATATTTCTGCAAGAGGAACTCTGAGAGAAAGCCAGCAACCACCCGGCCGAGGAAACTCCAAATGCTGATGAGGGAAACAAAAGTGCTGATATTCACAGGGGTGTATCGTAGTGCTCTGCCAATCTGCCCCATGTTGTCAATGGCTGTTAGAGTTGCTCCAATCCCACAAGTTGCTGCTGAGAAAAGGATTATCATGTCCACACTCACCAGAGCCTGTGGGATGGTGAAGTCGTTTCCTCTTGCTGGGCCCTTGAATATTTTTTCAAGGCGGGATTTCACAGATTTGGGCTCCTCCTCAGCCAGGCCATTGGTCCCCATGTCTGCAAGCTCACTCTCTTTTTCCTCTTGTTCATTGATTTTTAGGTCTCTGTGAGAGTTCTCAGAAACCCAACTTGGAAGCTTCATTTTGTCCATTTCTGCTTTAACAACAACAGCAAGATTAGACAAGAGAAAAAGTATGGCTAAAGCAGCAACAATTTGGTAACCTGATTGGGGAAAATGTTTCACTCTGTTTTCCACCACAATCATAACCATGAGAAAGCCGGCTAGGGCCAGAGCTATGTAGAGGAAATTGTAGAAGCGCTTCAGTTCATTCTTCTCTGTAACAGCTTTTGTGGGTCTCACTATTAACATCACAAGAAGAGATAGAGCTGAGGGCAGGATACCCAGAAGCAGAATTATGCCTCTGTCGTCTTGCCCATAGATTGCATGGTATATCTGAGTAAAGATGGCTCCGCTCAGCCCCACAAAGCCTTTAAGAATTCCAAGCACACTTCCCCTGCTCTGCGGGAAATTTTTCACACAGGTAACAAGAGCTCCAGTGTTGGCAAATGTCTGAGAATTGGCTCCTATGCAGATATATAAATACATCTGCCATGTCTTTGGCTTGGCAATCCGCTGGGTGACAGACAGCCAGATCATCAAATAGCCAGTGATGTTCATGAGGGCTCCTATGCAGAGGACTACCCAGGGAGGAGCAACTTCATTTATCAGACCAGACACAATTCCAACGTTCCCTCCAAGATCCTTAAAAAACCCTAATGTGGTCACTGTTTCCTGATCATAGCCCAGCACTGTTTTTATTGCTTCTGAATATATACCAAATATGTAAGTCCCTCCTGCAAGGGACATGATCAGAAAACATATGAACACCACAAACCATCTTCCCTTGGCCACATTTCTGGCCAGCAAAGATAACTCTGTTGTATGCATTTTAACTAGAAACAAAACTCAAATGCAGCAGAGTATTGGTTTTCTCACTTGGGTTCTACAGACCTATAACCAATGGCACTTGAGAAATGCAAGACTGTATCCACAAATGTTTTTGCAGATGATATATACAAATCTGGTATTTAAAATATATGGGCTTACCATTACTTAAATATTTTTTATGATCTCTTAAATCTTGTTTGATGATTGGATGGATCCAGAATCCATTAGGAGCATAATTGAGAACAACCATATCAGCCATCTGCCAGCCTTTATGATTCGCCCATCTTAATAATTGTTGTTTTCTTCTACAAAATCTTCAAATTGTCAGCACTCAATCATTTCTATGCATAGTCGCCAAAGAGAGGCATCTGATTTCTTTCTTTTTCTTTGAAGTATGAATAGAAAATAATTCCACGATGACAAGCAGGATTTTTGTTCTTATTTCACTCAATCATAACTCACAAAAACAAGAAACTTGTAATGTCAACAAAAGATATTTGTTGAACTAGTCTCTATCCTACTCACTGTAGAATTAGAATACTAAAGAAGATCTCGACGCATACATTCAAATCTAATAAGTTTGACAGCTGAGCTATCCATTTACTATAAATTCAATGCGTATGGGTTGATAGCTTTAATCTTGAATACATTCCAGCTAATATATAGAATGATAATGAATGAAGCATGGACCACGTGCAATCTAAGAGATGATTTTCAATGTTGCATGTTGTATTGAAATAAAGCTTCAGCCCAGCATACACGCAACTTTGTCAGAGAAATGTCAATATTCTATCCAAAAAAGGAGTGGACGTTTGAGCTACATGTAAGCTTAAATTTTGATTTCTGTCCTGCTGCAAGTGAGGTAAATGTAGGAAAATAGAAGGCATGTTGTATACATTTAGAGATCTAAATAGGTATTGTAATAGTGTATATTTATGTTCATTTTTATTAAATTTTGTGTCTATTTTTAGAGAATGTTTTAATATAATTCTATAGTTATATGTAACAAATCTTTGTATTATGTTTGATCTATTGATTCTTGTCTATCTTTATTTACTCTTCCTTATAAATAATTCTATACAACCATTTTCATATATGTTTTATCTATTTTTTTTATTCTGTTACATTATTATTTATTGGTTCAAAATTTCTCTTTGATGACTAGATTCCACTCTTATTGTCATTTTTGTAATGTGCAGTAAAGATTTCACTAGGTACAAATTTGGTCCAATTTTTTTAAAAATTAATTCTAATTTTTGTTAACTTGAACTCCTTTTCCACTAACCATTGGCAACCAATTTGATACATGTTTGTGTGACAATTCATTATGTCTCCATTATTTAAAGACATTCATTTGGAGTTTAATTCACATTCTTATGCATTTGTCAAACCAAATCCTAATGAAAAAATGATTATGAGGAGCAACAGTGGCTAGAGTATCTGCGTTGCAATTTGCGACCTATGAGGATACAGCTGCATGCCTTTTCCTTTTGTTGCATGCGCTTTCTTGTTCCATATCGCAGGTCAGTTCAGTGTGCTTCCTTGGAATTTGTTACTTTCTGTCACATTCCTAGAGAATGGAATGGGGTTGTGGATTGTTTGGCTAAATGGGCATCTGATCATTTGCAAAATTGGAATATTGTGGAAGGGGTCAATTAACCTTGGATTTGTCACAAAAGTTGGACCACTCAGTGGAGATAGACAGGAGTGTGCAATGCCCTTGCTTTGTAATGATCTATTTTGGTTTGAATAATTTTTACCCCTCTTTCAGTTTAATTCACATTCTAGAATCATTTCATTATCATTTGAATATCCTAGTGTATTTATAATTTTTTTTTCAATTGGAGCACTAGAAAGAATTATAATATTGTATCAAAATCAACATTTAGATTGTTTGCATTCTATCTTCAATCATTTCCATGCACATAAAGTTAGTCCAAGCAAAGAGGCTAGCCAAGGACAACTTGTCTCTTGGGATATAATGATTCTCAAAGGTATTTTGAAATACAACCAATCCTTAACAATTAGTGAAGAGTAGACTTCACTATTTAGTAGTAACAATGATATCCCAAATGTATTTTACAATACGACCAATTCTTAACAATTAGTGAAGAGTATACTTCAAGATGAACTATTTAGCAAATACACACATCTAATTAGATCAAATCCATGAGTCACATAGAATATATGTGTTGCATGGAATTGATTCAAGGTCATAGGATCAAATTGTAAAGGAGCATCACTCAACACATAATTACATGTAACACATATGATGAGTACCTCTATTTTCTATACTAGGTTATCCAAATTTGCATTGCATTAGGCTATTATCTTCATTGATACTCCTAAAGCTAAGTACATATATCCCTCATACATTTAATTTCCTAGATTAGTATTCACTATTCAAATATTCTACCTTGAACTCTAGACTGGGTCTAGTTAACATCCATTTACTGTTAGTATTAAGTGACTAGTGTAGACAACTCATTTAGGGAAAGTGTATTTTCCTCTACTAAAATCATTCATGAAATTAGAGCTTAAATTAATTTATGAGTTGATATTAAAGGTACTAGATAAATCACAATAAAAATGATAATTCAAAATAAATGAGACAAATTCTAGATTTTTTTTGGAAAGGGCGATCCCATAATAGTGGTTTACAATTTTTGGCCAAACTGGACACTGAAATTATTATTTTTAACTAAATCTTCACATTCAGGCACCTATAGCGGCTAAACTATGAGGAATTTGAAGATGGTGCAAACTAGAGTCTCATCAAATTTTTTGTGTAGATTCTAAAAATATTTTTTTCAAAATTTTTGGAATCAAATTGCACTTCTTTTTCCATCTCCCACGAAAATTGATTTTTTTCAGAAAACAACATTTTTAAAAGTGACACATCGTATAACGCATAACTTTTTTTCCATGAAGGATAAAATTCTAATTCTTTCAAATTTAGATTTGTAACTCTGATATCTAGTGCTTCCACTTGGTTAGATAGTTTTTTATTGAATATTTTTTACTTAATCAAGTTTCAAAGTCAAACAAATTACAATTCAGACCTGTGCGATGGTATAACGCATAACTTTTTGTATATGTCAAAAATTTATTTTATTTTTTGTTGGATCAAGGACTTCAATATCTGGTGCACTCATATTTTTCAATTTTTTTTTTAATAATCTTCTATTTTTCCATATGTGAAAACAAAGAAATTTATTTTCATGAAAAACCTATGTTTAAGAAAACTTAAAAAACAAATACATAACAAAACCAAAACATATTAAAATTATATTCATTGGATAGCTTGTTCTGAGGAATACCATAATCATTTGAAATAAATTTTAAATGAATTCATTTGATCCCCCAAAAGCTAAATCAAAAGTGATTTTTTATCAGCATTTTGATAGGTGTAAAGGAGATACATTTATATGTATGGTTTAAAACTAGCAAGGTTCTATCCAAGGGGGTTTGATCTAAGGTGATTTGATCAAACCCTCTTCAATTGGAATCCTTAAAATGGAACTTTTTAATGCTTAAATCATTATATTTTCTAAAAATATTGGATTTTAGCTAAAATTCGTTCCTCTCAGGAATTGTAAACCACTATTATGACAGCACTCGAAAGTGGGCTGATTTTAACTTTGTCTAGCATGATATTATGATAAAAACTTGTAAATTGAAATACAGAATTAGATCTCAAGTGAGAGACTTGAGATTGTTAAAATTAGAGAATCCTTACACCAAAGATAAAATCACTATTAAAATATGGTCTAAGATGCATGATTCTATTGAAGTGGTGTGATTTCATCTAGAATGACGAGTTTATTCTTTTGTGTTTGTAGAAAAAGGTTTACTTAAATACATATCCATGCCTAGAAAATAATGTGGTGGTAAAGAGAACCTATAGGATCCTAATTTGTATGAAAGAAAGTATCAAAGTTCCTTGATGATAGTCACACCCCTATGATTGATTTAACAAGAGAGAAATAGGGAGTGCATGTTACATCTAAGATGTACATATCATTGATACTGAGATGTGTGTGACCAAGTATGTGGATATGTGATGCCATTAATCCATATTATGTGATAATTTGATCCTTTTTGATGATATATGATGATATATTTCAATGTGAATTTGTATTAGGATGATGCATTTAAATACTAAACCTTATACAATCAATTTATAATTTGACTACCCCAATCTACATTGACAAAAACCTTTGAATCGAAATATAGAATTAGATCTTGAAATAGAGACATGAGATGACTAAAATATGACAATTCTAGGGATTGAGATAGGATGACATCCATAATCTAGTTCATGTTCCATAATTTTAGTTAGGTATCGTGATTTCATCCAAGACAGACTTATTCATTCAATACATGGATAAAAGGTCTGTGGATGTATATGTGTTTGAGAAGCAATGTGGTGCTAAAGGGAATAATTAGGAGCATATCATGTATTAAAAAATATTGAAAATCCTTAAGTAATATTCTAGGCACCTATAATTGATTCAACAATATCAAAATAGAGAAGCAAATAATTGTGGGTGTTGATGCCCTAATGTAACTATGCTTGTTGTAGTTAACACTGATATTTTTGAGATTGAGATGCATATGAAATGTGAATGTAATATGTTATGAATCCATCATATATGATGAGTTGTTCTCTTTTCAATAATCTGCAATGATCTCTTTTAATGTGAAAGTGTTTTAGGATGATTCCTATTAATACACAACCCTAGATGCATAGTTTAAAATTTGACTACCACATTTCTATGATAGAAATCTATTAACTAAAATATTACATAGGATCTAGAATAAGATGTTATCTGAGAGTACTAAAATTTGAGAATTTGTTAGTTCTTGGGGGAAGATTACATTTGTAATTTGGTCTAGGTGGTACAATTCTCTCTAAGTGGGACAATTTTGTCCAAAGATGAGTTCATTATGTTTAATGCATATAAAAAAGATTCACCTTGATGTATATCTATGTCTAGAAAGTAGTGTACAGTTTTAATGAGCACCATTATAAACCTCTTATGTATAGAAGGAAGTATTAATATTACTTGATGAAATTTGGGCCTATAGGATTAATTCAATAAGATTACAATAAAGAAACAAAGATGGGGTTTTGGTATCCTAATATTATTGCACCTAATGCTTGAGTGAAACTAATATAATTGAGAATAAGATGTGTCAATCAAATATGTGAATGTGAGATGACACTACTCCATCTTGTGTGATGAATTAATTACTTTTAGATAATGTATGATGATATTTTCTATTGTGAAAATATCTTAGGTTGATGTCTTTAAAAACCCAACTCTAGACAAAGATATTAAACTTTGACTATTGTGATGCTACAAAAAATACTTGGGAATTGAAATATGGAAATAGAGACCCCAAATTGATGAAATTCAAGAGTCTTGGCCTTGGATAGGTCACACCCACAATCTAATTCAAGTGGTATAATTCTATCTTGGGTTGAGTTTGTCCTTTGGTAAATGTAGGAAAGGTTCACTCGGATGTATGTTTGCGTTTAGAAAGCAATGTGGTCCTAAAGAGCATTGTTGGAGCCTACTATATATAGAAGGAAGTATCAAACTTCCTTGATGAAAATTAGGACTCTAGGATTGATTTGATAAGATTGAAACAAAGAAGATTGATGTCCTAATGTAATTATTCTAGTGACATTAAGATTGATATTGTTGAGACTAAAATGTGTGTGATCAAATATCTTAATGTAAGATGTTACTAGTCCATCTTATGTGATGATATAATCTCTCTTTAGTAATATATGATCTCTTTTAATGTGAAAGTGTCTTAAGATGTAATTTTAGCATAATTTCTCTCATAAAACTTATATGAAAATTAAAATTAATATATTCTTAACATTTAATATTAAAGCTTATAAGAGATAATACTTTCCTTCTAATTTTACCCTTTTGTTGAGTGGAAGCTATGCATAAATAAACCTGAAATTTAAAATAAAGATTACAAGCCTTTTTTTAAAATGGAAAAATATTAGATGAATGTACATTCGTAGATTTGTGTTATCTCATAATGGATCTAATGTTTTTATATTTGCACGGTTGTAAGCAAAGAAGGCTGTGACAGGGAAAAGGGCTTTGTCTAAACCTTGTTTTCTTATATGCCTTAAGCACGTGAAATCTTAAATTAGAAGTTTTTTTTAATCTGTTTTGTTTATGTCTTCCATGTGATTTTCTTTTTAATTTGTGAAGACTAAGAGACTTAATGAGGAAAAGGGAGGGGCCTACTTTAAATAAAATAAAGCATTTTTTTTTAAAATTTTAAAAGGTGGCCCCCCTTTTTAGAAGGTGCTGAAATTTATCCTTTCATAGTAAAGTGCATTCCCTTTAGTTGTTAGTCACATGGTAAGCCCTCAAAGGGTTTAACAATTATTTTATTCATTTGGTATAGTTTTCTAACATTTAAAAAAAAAAAGAGATTTCTCTATGTAGTGGTGTAGTTGAAAATGGATTTTGATGCTTTCTAATACGTTTTTATAGATGTTTCTAGTAAAGTGACTAGTTTGGTACAAATAAGTATATGAATGTCTTCTAGTCTTGAGGATGCGAAGTATGTAAACATGAGAAACTTTGAGTCATAGTTTAGTGAGAGTTTTGTGTAGGGAAATAGTTAGTGGTGGTAATTTATCTTCTTGATTTGGAGGTGGTGGTGTCACCTTTTATTTTATGAGCTCTTGATATAATTGGTTCTCTGCTCATGTTAATGCTATAAGTGATCTTTTTATTTTAAGAGAGGTTTATCATGCTGTTATGGGTAGATTTGGATCACTTTTGATGGAAGCTTTGATGATGATATGGTTCTATTGATAGATGATCATTGGTTTAGAGTATTTGTGTTATTGTATCATGGTGGACTCTTGATCAATAATTGCAGTTTGACATGATATGGGTGCTCTTTAGAGAAAATATGTCTATTGAAGACATGATCTTCTATTATGGAGGTGTAAGTCATGATGTCATGTGATGTTCTTATTCTATAGTTGGAACTTTGAAAATGATGTGATCTTAATGATAATTTTTCTTTGGGTAGCTTATAGATATTAAAGTGATGCAATTGGAGTTCCATTGGCATGCGATGGTTGGTTGGTTCTTGTTTTATATTGGATAATAGATAGACTAAGGTGAGACTAAATATCTTTAGATTTTAGAGACTCAGTGTTGGAATGCGACTCTTTGATTAAGTTTTAGTAGAAAGATCGAGGAGCTTATATTTGGAGCTAAACTTGAGTTTTGTCATGGAATTGACAAGGAGATTGTTCATAGAGTGAGTTGGTATGATTTAGAGTACTTCAAGCGAAACAATCTCATAGCTCACTCTTGGTCCATAAAAAGAATAATCTAATAAGTTTTTCCAACTCATTGTTTTGAATGTATTTTGTTTTGTGCTTTGTCTTCTTCTATACATGAATCTTGAGCTATGATGTTAGCTCTAGGTGTTAGAACTTGAGAAGTATATGACATAGTTTCATTTTCCATTGTCTTCTTGTTTATTAGTCAATCGCAAGGAAAACATTTAAGTAGTAAAAGGGATTATTAGTGGCTTTGAGCATATTTCATAGTCATGGGAATGGTTATTAGTTTGATCTTCCTTCTATGAGAAGTAAGTACATAATTTTAATTTGTTGATGGTGTTGGGTTTGACCTTGAGGTTGAATGGTTAGATCTTGTGATAAATTTTTATATGGGAATTTTGGAGGAGATATACTTTCGTAGATAGAGAGCTTGGTGTTGGTAGAAGGACATGGCATTTTTTGCAAGATTTTTTTGGTTGGCCTATGTTTCCATTTTAGAGGTTTAGTTTGTGTGCTAATGGATTTGAGATTTTTGTAGAGTTAATGATATATCTATAATTTTCAAAGTATTGGTGATTATTTATTACTATTGCACTTCCTTGGTTTTCTTAGTAATGGTATGGATGATTAGGGATCTTTAGTCTTAGTTTTCTATTAGATGTAAAGAACCTAAGAGAGCTAAATTATCTTGGCAAAGATGATAAGGGGAGAGAGTGTAAGTAGATAACTTTCAAGGATGAAGTATGCTTTATTTCAAAATAATTTAGTCTATAGGCTTGCAGATCACTCCATATTCTTCAATACTAGGGTGGTATCGAGGATGTGACTATGTCTTTTATATGAGTGCTAGTTGTGGAATTTAGAATGTCATGATCAATAAAAATTTAGACATTTCCCTTGTAATACAAGCCTGAGGGAGATATAACATCATATTAGAGTGTGATATATTTGTGTAGGATAAGGTATATGTAGAGGTTGGGAATTGTAGATTAGGTTGGACATGTTTATAGCAAGATATTTATTAATGGGTGTGTTTACCTTGATTTCTAGTGTGGTTAGTTAGATGTGTGTGAGATCCAGGTTGTGTTCATCATTCTCACTATATAGGAAATAACTTTAAAATTACTCATACTTGTTTATTATTGTTTGGGTTTGGTGTTTGAGTTCAAATTTTGAGTTGAAACACATGATACAATACTTTTTCTATATGGTAGTTAGTGTGTCATTAGCTAGGTTGGGATATTTTCTTTCATGCATTGACATGATTGAAGGTTTTGGTTGGTGGTCGCCTTGGTTGCTATTATATCTGTTTGAAGAATTCCATGAGTAGAGAGAAGTTTAGATGGTGCAACTTGGTTATGGGGATCAATCCATAGCTATTTGAGTTGTTGACAACCGATAATGTATATAGGTAAGAAAATATTGGAAAAAGGTTTTACACACCTTTTATAATAATGATATTTATTCATATAGGTTTATCTTAGTCATAAGGGGACATATTTATTAATTTATCATTTTGATAACTATAATTTCTAAGGTGAATAAGACAAACTTAGGACATATGTCATTTTTGGTGTAAATAAAGTCTTGTACCTAGTTAATTTATTAGCAGGGGACTTATTTATATGTTTGTTAAGTTTACTTAGGTCCTAGGAAGGAATCTTTCTAGAAGTTGTTAGTTGTCATTAGTTGTTATCTTATCTTTTGACTTGTAACACATGTGAACCTAGGTAAGTGTGATTAGTTGTCCCATGTCATATGATTAAGACACTTGTCATAATCCTTTGACATCTTGTATTTCACCTTGGCTATATAACTAAGGGGTCTCTACTACATTGTATCACAATCATATCATTGAATCATATTAATAAGAACACAATTTATTCTTGTCACATTCTATTCTCTCTTTATGCTTTCTATTTGGTCTAAAGATCTTGGCAGCCTTAGCCAATTCTAACATGGTGTCAGAGTGGGTTGAGTGTCATTAGAGAGTCTTTTTATAAAAAGAGATGGTAAATCTTGAAAAGTTGAGTATGTTTTTCTCTTGCATCGTATAATGATATGGAGAATCAAAAAAACTTGATAGAAATACCAAATTTGGGGGGATTCCATTTTGTGGCTCTTTATTGCAGGTTCATATCAGAGTTTGTTGGTGCAAATCTAAGCTCACCATTGCATTCAAAAGGTTTGAGAAAGTCAAATTTTCCTTTTATTTCATCCAAATTGGACATATGAGGTCAAATCTATGAGGGTTTGAAGCTAAAAAGTGGTTTCCAGATCTAGAAGGTAGATATAATTTTGGAGCATTTTGGGTTAAATCCGACCTTTCCATTGCATCCAAAAGGACCAAAAACCCTAAGATCGACTACCAATTCATCCACTTTGGAGTAGTTGTCTAGTGAGACAAAAAAATTTTTCCCAAGGAGTCATACGACCCTCCAGATCGTCATTATGATGCTAGTATGATTTTGAAAAATCAATATTTCATTTTAAAATTTTTGAATTTTTTTTTTGGAAAAATTGATTTGGGCTGATTGAATTTTCTAAGGAAAATTTTATTGAAAAAATATCAAAAAAATAAAAAGGGGAAGATTTTCTTTTCTGCAGATATTTTCGCAATACAAAGTACTGTAGGGTACCTACCGACTGTACCCGCGGCTGCCATTGCTAGCCATGTGGTAGATACTCATTTGTCCTATGCGGCCCCACATGGGCTCCATCTATCCTTGGCCCTTAAACAACCAATGGTAATAAAAAGCACCGGTAGGCGTTCAAAGTCAAAGACTGACACTCCAACTCACAACCGATCATTCCAATTCATAAAAAACCCAAAAAACTCAATCCACCAAGCAGTCAACAATAAGAACCTAAAAACCATTGTTATGATACTAAGAATATTTTGAGAGAAGATTCTAATAAGAATATTCCAAAGATTCCCTAGATTCTATTAATTTGCAAAATATTTCATTGTTTGTCCGTGACAATCGGAAGCACATCATTTTTAAGCCCTCAATTTCAACATATTCTTTACAAGGGTGACTATTCCTTTTTGATAGTTGGCAGAACATCAAATTTAAGTAGGTGAACTATTGATGTCAACATGACATCAATACCTTTTTGAAATTTTGGTACCCTTCTCCAATTGCATTTTTTAGTTTTTTAGTCAAACTTTGAAGGCCATTATCTCAGTCATACGAGCTCTTTTTTTACTGTTTTTTTTTAATTTTTTATTTGGGCTAATTTTTTGTAATCTTCACATAGGTGCAATCAATTTTTTGTTTTGATGTCTTTTTTTTCCATAAATTTTAGATTCTCATAGTTGTTGCTGCTTCGTTCTCATTTTGGGAACTTTAGGAGCTCATAGCTTGCTCCTATGGTAACATTTTTGGGTGCACTTTTTTTAAAGTGTATTTTTTTGTGTACTTTTTAGTGGTATGATTAGATTGATCTCATTTTTACCAAAAAAATATACTTAATTCTATGGCCTATTTTGGCATTTGTAAGCACTAAGATCAAATCTAGCTTATTGTTTTTGGCATCTAGCAACTGTAAATGCATTAAATATAAAGTGCAAAATTAGATATTTGCTTGGGGGTTCTTTGATTGAGTGAATTTGGGGGGGTAATCTTGTGGTTGATTCATTTGTGTTGATCATTTGAGGAGGTATCATGGGTTTTTCTATTCATCCTTCTATGGTAATGTTGAATAAGGATAATTATGAGTCTTGGAAGAAATGTATACTGAAACATCTCAGGTGGCTTAAGCTTTTTCCATACCTTTATGAGCTCATACCTAAACCAAACACACCTTGGAAGCAATTAGTTTGGGGTAATAATAATGATCACATTGTAGGATTGATTGATACATATATTGGTGTTGATATTCCTGTGGAGATCTTAGATATCGAGTGCCCACACACACTTTGGACTAGGATTTGGGAGATTTTTGGAGACCATCATATCTCTCCATTCCCAGATGATCCTATTGTAGATTTTTTATGTACCCTTGATGATGCTGATAATATACCCTATGATGATGATACTTTAGAGGAGCTTGAGTATAATAAATGTCTTGAATGTCTAGTTAACAAAGAAACTTCTCTTCTTGCTTCTCCTCCTCCTATTGAGATCACATCTTTATCTACTATTGTATTTGAGGATACTTGCGATTCAGTAGTTTTGGCTCCTTTTGATTTAGTGCAATAGGATATACACAGTCTTCTTAAGATTGATACTTTTGATGACTTCTTGATAGGTATTTCAGACTTGTTTATGGAGTCTCATCTTGCAAATTTGGGGGACATCATTTATAGCATTCATCTTCTCTTTTATGGAGAAGATCCTTCTTCAGTTTTTGCGAGGTAACACCTTGACCCTCTTGTTTAATCTCTACATTATCATTCTTTGCAGTTTGACATGAGTGTGGATACTTTTGGACAACATTTGGAGGAGGCTTATTTTTCTTCAGAGGGGATATCATTGTCTTTGGAACATGTTCTACATTCATCTCTACTAGATGTTGGATTTTCCTCTTCAGTAGTGTGGCGTAGAATGCCTGTTTGGAGTGTGTCAGCTTTTGGCATCGACATGGAGACACTTGAACATGCTTCAAAGATATCATTCACCATCAATCTTCTAGACATCCTGCATACATCCATGGTTTTGTTTCTTCCTAAGGGGATGAATGTTGTTCAATGATATTGGATCATCTTTAACATTCAATTTCAAGCTTCTACCATCATTGTAGGAGACTCAACATTAAGTGGGGGCTACCTTGTCTCTCTTCTACTTCTCTCTTATGGGGGGGTCTTTTTCCTCACATGGGGTTTTTATCTTCTCATTCATCATTAAGAACATTTCATTTTTTGTATTTCATCTCTCTTTTGGGGAGGAGTTTTGTCCCACTGGGTTTTCTCCCTTTCTCTTTTTGTGAGATATTTCATTTCATTTCATTTGCATTGTACATGGGTACCTAACATGGAATAGTAGTTGAGACCCATTCTTGCATCTTTGTGTCATTTACATATAATTTTCTACTCCCTAAGTTGCACTTAAGAGGGGGGGGGCGTGTTGGTGTAAATAAAGTCTTGTACCTAGTTAATTCATTACTAGGGAGCTTATTTGCACATTTTTAAAGTTTACTTAGGTCCTAGGAAAGAATTTTTCTAGTATGCGTTAGTTGTCATTAGTTGTTATCTTATATTTTGACTTGTAACACATTTGAACCTAGGTAAGTGTGATTAGTTGTCTCATGTCATATGATTAAGAAACTTGTCATAATCCTATGACATCTTGTATCTCACCTTGGCTTTATAACCAAGGGGTCTCTACTAAATTGTATCATAATCATATCATTGAATCATATTGATAAGAATACAATTTATTCTTGTCACATTCTATTCTCTCTTTTTGTGCTTTCCATTTGGTCTCAAGATCTTGGAAGCCATAGCCAATTCTAACCGTAATCTTGTATGGAATATTGATTCAGTGTGCTAAAAGATAAAACCACAAGGATAAAATTGAGGAAAAATTTAGTTGATATGTTACAAATATGTTGTGAAGACAAAACCTTTAATATATAATCATATATTTTCTATATGGTTGTTGGATTGAGTAAAGTCTTGTGGAAACATATTGGAATAATTCTAAGAAGATGTTTGAAAGTGTGTGCCACATCATGAAACTACTTTAGAACTACTTGGTGAGGTTTCATGTTGGTTAGCCTATGCTTTATCTAATAGGTCTCTTAGTGATTTTGTACAAGCTTGATCTATGAAATAAAACACATTGGTTGTGGTATGAGAGGAAAAAACATGAGAAAGGGGTTACATATGTGGTGACATGATCCTAAGGAAGGAATGAAGTGGGATTCATGTTTCCCATATAATATAGGATTAGTCACATGAGGAATGCAACTAGATTTATTACTTTTGACACTATGCCTAGAATGACTGTGAATATATTCAAATTTCTTAGTGTGAGATAATAAATTTAATTATGTGGTGGCTTGGAGACTAGATTATTTTAAAGTCATTTTCATTAAATATGTCAAATATCATATAGTATTTACATGATTTATAATTCTTCTACATACTAAACTATGTATACTATTTTAACATAATTTCTCTTATAGAAATTATACAAAAAAAATATTTATCTATAAAATAAAATTTTCTTAAAAAAAAATTTAATAATCACCTAACCAAGAAAACTCTAAATGATAATAAGGGAAATGGAGGTATTGTTATTGAGAGGGGTATATCACTTGACCTCCTAATCTCTTCCAAGTTATTAATTATTGTTAAAGTTACTCCAATCCCACAAGTTTCTAGTAAGAAAAGGATAATCATGTTCACTCATACTAGAAATTTTGGGATGGTGAAGTCATTTCCTCTTGTTGGGCCCCTAAATATTTTTCATAGTGAATTTCTAAGATTTGAGCTCATCTTTTCTCTTGCTATTGATCACCATGTTTGCAAGCTTAGTCTATTTTCTCTTTTGTATATTGATTTTTATGTCTTTGTGAGAGGTTTTAGAAACATAATTTTTTAGCTTCAAATTTCCAATAAAAAGCCTTGTTTATTTACCTATAGGCCAAGTGGCATCCTTATTCTTTAATCAATAAAGAATAAGGAACCTAGAATTAACAATAATAATTTCAATCACAAAACTAGTAACCCTTTATAGAATGGATGCATTAGAGAAAGTCATTCATCAACATAAAACTTATATTTATTCCTTCTCTTTAAATAATAAAATACAATCTCTTTTTAATAGATTTTTGGGTGCCTCTTCCAAGAGTTTGATACTTGATAAATAATAGCTTCTCTCCATAGGATTCATTCTCAAGAGATTCTTAATTCTTATTTAAATACTAGCACTTCAAATATTTATCATTGGAGATTGTACTTAAATTGTTTTTTTAGGACATGACATGGTTTGATTATAAGATGGGTAAATCAATGGTGTATTGTGTATTAAAGTTCTACTTTAGCCTTCTATTTATGTCATCTTTTGTGTGATCCTTCTTGCTACTTCATCTGTAATTTATATGTTGGTGTTCTTTCATTTTAAACACCTTCATTATTCATTTTTGTTATGTTTTATATACTCTCTTTTACTTTCTATATTAGGATTTCTTCAAGTAATTTGTACATACTAGAGTGGTGACTATAATATATATTATCAATTTTTATATTTAGAACTTATGCGAGCTCTTTATCTATCATATATATTTCACTCTCAAGACACAACTTTTTATATATACATCAATCATTTTATGCACCTTTCTTCTCTTGATCTAAGAATATTTGCTATCTTCACCTCATAATTAGACCATGTCACAAATTCCTTTAAATTGCACTAAACCCTCTTATTGACACAATTGAATAATGTTACTTTGCATGCACTTATTTAAGTTCACATTTCATTCCAAAAACATGGACCCATCCTCACCTCTAGTATAGGAAGTTTTGTAATTGAAACTCTGGTGTGGATTGACAATAACTCTCAAGTAAGGCATCACACATGAAAGTTTTGTATTTGATAAATTGCTTATCTAAATTTGATATGCCTTTTGATTTTATGAAGTTTAAATATTGTTTTGTTGAACATGGATAATTCCGATTTACATACATGTTAGCTTGAAACTTCTATATAATAAATGTGAAACATATTTTATTAAATAGTTTGAACTAGACCTTATGTCTAATCTATGTGTGCTTTCAAATCTCAAGCTAATTTAGCACTCGTTGGCCCCCCTATGATTTGTAACTCATTTGTATTGAATATATTTAAGATCATTTTATATATATTTAAATGTGTAGTTAGAAGTTTCTAAATTTTGTTGAAATGAGTTCGTGCATGACTTTGAATTATGTAAATTTTTAATTTACTTGTTTTACAAGTGATTAGTAATTTAGAGAGAAGTTACATTAAATTTATTGAATGTACATGTATGCACTTGAGAACTATTATCTAGATATATCTAGTGTTCATGATTAATTTATGTATTCTATATCATGTGCACACTTATATTTATTCAGAACTGTTTTAAATTTAAATTGAACACATGTACATGTTCCATGCTATTTCTATTCTCTAGATCTAGATATATTAAACCAAGATCTCATTGCTCTTTGAGGGTACATACATATCACATGGAAAATACACCTGTTCCACCTCTGCAAACACTCCTTGCAAATACTAATAGTGAGATTATGAGATTGACAGAGTCATTAACTGATGGTACAAATGCAGACATATATGTGGAAACTTGCATGTCCATATTACAAAGCCCATAACAAATAAGAGATAAACTTGGAGGTACTAGTTCATTTTCCCTTGATAGAGTAGCTGTTATTCTTTCCCACATGTAGGAATAAATTCATGGTGAGGTTCCCTATAAACAAATACAAGATGTTGTGACCAAATATATGATTAAAAATTGATGTTTTCCATTCTATCAAAATAAACATAAGGTGAGGGGATACCACAACACCAAATGTGTGGATGATTTCATGGCACAATTGATCTACCCACGATTTCTTGTAGCACATGGTCAATATCCAAACAATGACAAAATTCCATTATATTTTGTTCAGTAGTTGTATGCTGAGGTCCATTTGGGCCTCAAAGTTAACTACTTAGGCATTCCACCATATGTTGGTCAGGGGTGTGGCAGGATTGCCGATAGGCCCACCTATCATTGAGTAGATAGAACAACCCTAATGTTTAGGGTTTTGGTTGGCGAGAGGTCTCCTAATCTCACCCTAGCTTTGGCCCCTTTAGTGGATCAAGTTGTCATTACTTCCCAATAGGAAGCAATTGACAGTGTAGGTGACATTGTTGTTGTGGCCACTAGGATATCTATTGATTGTGTGGGTTAGTATTTGATGTCTAGACATTCATGATCCACACCATTTGTAGCACAACACAATATCACAGATCCTTTTACAGTGGTAGGAATCCCTACACCCACAAATCTCGATGGACTTACAGGAGATATGACACACATGCCTATGCATTGTTTGGTTGAGGACCTCATGGAGGCATATGCCTTCATTACATTAGACTATGGGATCTCTATAGACTATCTCAGAGGTTTTTTGGCTTTAGTATTTCATTCACATATAGGATCCCATCACTCTCAACCCAACACTAGTGCACATCAGGATCCACCCACAGATCGTTCAGCTGTTGCACAAACTATGGGTTTTATGGATATGTTGACAAGTCTCGATTCATCATCGCTGACGCCATCTCAACTGCATAGTCCCCTTCACTCATCGTTTCTAGCATGACATGCGACGAATCAGATGGATGTAGATCTTGATGCGTCGACTGAGAATTTGGTTGATTTGGTGGAGACGACCATTGTAGAGGACTTAAATTATCTGATACCAAATGATGTGCACATATGTGTGCATGTGCATGTTTCAATTATTATTTTTAATTATTTTTAAATTTTAGTTTTAGCTAGATATTCATGTAATATATATGTATATATATTGTAGATGGACATACCTCATGTTACTCCTAGCCTTGGTTTAGATCATGTACGTCGATGTGACTTTGTGGATGATTCTATTACCAGTGGACATGTGAGTTTTAAACTTTTTTATATACACATGTATATGTACATGCATATGTATGCATAAATCTAGATAGATGTTTAAAAATGCATGTACATTCTTAAATAACTTTCATAAAATTTATAATATATTATATACACAATTTTATCTCCAGGGCTCGACACATCTGTTAGTGTAGGGTTCTCATTTAGATGATCATTCGACTAGGAGTCGACATTCATATTAGGTTGCACTAGATTTAAAATTTGTTTAACATTATATATGACTTGGGCTACATGTTTGATGATCTCCAACACATGTTTGTTAGGTTGTTGATACATTATTACTTACATTTGATGATCTAGATAATATTTTTGTTCGATTACTGATACATTGTTACAGGTACATTTGATGATCTCTAGTACATTTTATATATGATATATATACATATTTCCTTATGTTTATATGTTTATTTTCATTCAATTTGCACATGCATGTACCTACATTTTATTATAATGTTTATGTTTATGTTCATATATCTACATCTACATGTGTTTGCTTATGTATAAATGCACATTAATCTACATGTGTACATGTACATGTTTAGTACACTCAAGAGTGTTTATACAATCTACATTTATATGTTTATTTTCATTCAATCTAAGTGCATGTACCTCTTTGGTTATAACATTTTTATGTTTATACATTGAATCTATCTACATGTACATGTGTTTACTTATGTTTAAATGTTTATACATTAATAGATACATGTGTACATGTACATGTACATGTTTACACTCAATAATGTGTTTATTCAAATTTTAAATCTATATTTAGAGAACTCATGGTCACGTATTTATGATTTATATATGTTAAACACATGTTAAATGTGCATTAAATACATTAAATGTACGTACACATATGTAGTTCTACACATGTAATGTTATAGAATTTTAATATAATTGAAGGTGAATTTGAGCTTTAACCCTTGGCCGATACATAGATACATGTGTACATGTACATGTTTAGGCTCAATAACGTGTTTATACAAATTTTAAATATATATTTAGAGAACTCATGAGCTCGTGTATTTATGATTTATATATGTTAAACACATGTTAAATGTGCATTAAATACATTAAATTTATGTACACATATGTAGTTCTACACATGTACATGTACACATGTAATGTTATAAAATTTGAATATAATTGAGGGTGAATTTGAGCTCAAACCATTGGCCAATGAATTCATTTTAATTTTATTTTTTTTCCCATATGCATATAAATACAGGCTCATTTTTCATTATTCCATATCAAATTGCAAGATTAATTTGCATTTATATCACTTGGAGAGCAGATTTTGGAGAAGAGATTTTTGCACATTTATCAAGGAGGCAGATTTTGGAGAAGAGATTTTAGCATTTTTATCAAGGAGGGAATATTTTGGAGAAGAGAAAATTGCATTTTTATCAATCAAGGCAAATATTGGAGAAGACAACTTTGCATTTTTATCAATCAAGGAAAAATTTGGAGGAGAATTTAACTTTGGTATAGGATTTGTTTTGAGTCATCTTTAACTTGAAGAAGAAAATGGGAGAACAAGGAAAAAGCAAAAATAAGGATCAACAAAAATTTTCAAAACAAGAACAAAAGAGGCACAAAAAAACCTTGGCAAATTATCATAGAAAGAAACAAGGTGTACATGCTTATTTCTTCTCTCTCTCTCTCTCTCTTGTGTGTGTTTAGGAATTTTATTAACATGTCAATGTTTTCCTTATAAATCTATCCCAATTATGAAAACCATGTTAGATAACTTGGAAACTTTAATACTAAAAAATAGTCATCTTGCATAGACATTACCATTACTTGGAACCTCATTTTTCCTAAATTCCTTATCATCTATTTCCAATTGCATTTGTTCCATGGAATTCTTAAGGTCAAGAATATTTGATTTTATTTGTTGAACTCCACTTAAATAGCTCATAGTCTCTCACTTTTTTTACTTGCATGTAAATTCATGTATCTAATTTCCAAAACCTAGTGACTTTGAAAATTCATTTTTCCATTTCCTTAAATTGAATCCATTTCCAATTCTATTTGTTCCATGGAATTCTTAAGTTCAAGAATCAAGATTGATGTCATTTGAAATTTCTTCTCCAATTATAGCATCATGCTCTCACTTTTTTTGCTTGCATACATAAACTCCACTCATGTAGCATCATCTCTCACTTTCTTTGCAAAATATTTTGTTGACATGTAGAAAGGGATCAACAAACAAGAAGTTCTCAAGTAGAAGTCGAGCCAAATCTAGATATTGGATCAAATGAATCCACTGAAGAACACATGGACCTTGAAGATAGGGAGAATGCCTAAGTTCAAACAATGCATGTTGGAGAGGGGTTAGGATCACTTCCTTCTACTGGTACAGATGAGCATATAAAACTAGCTAAAAAGATGAGGAAACAAATTTCTTATAGAAATTTAGATCATTTACTTGAAATGGATATGGAGAAACTGAAATGTAATGCCAACCAACCTGCAAATAGGAGTAAGAGGTCAATGACTAAATTTTTAAATGGAATAATCAACAATCATTTCAATCATCTTGAAACACTTGAAAAAACCCAATTGTTATCACATTTACTTCTTTGTAATGAGCTAAAAGAGTCATTACAATTGTTGGGTGTACATTTGACATCAAATAAGAAGAAACACATGACATTACAAAAAAAATATTGTTGAAAATGTTAAAAAGGGTTTAGATTTCATTGGGAAAGGATATCAATTAGTGGATAAGGCCACTACAAGAAAGGTGACGTTGACATTTATTTTAAATCAAGATATAGCAAGAAAAAGAAAAATGTCCTCACTTTCGGTTGAAATTGGTTATAGTAGAACCACACTAATAAAATATGAGAAAAAGAGAAAGTTTTTGGATGATAGTTCAAAAGGAAATTGGGCAATTATGTGTAGAGCTCCCCGTTCTGATAGGATTGAAGATGTTAGGAACTTGATCTCAAGTTTTTGGAATGAAGAGACTCATCCATCATCAAATACTAGAGATGTTGTGAGATACAGGATTGGGCCCAATATTTATGAAAATCATATTAAACATTGGCTAGACATAATGTGAATATAGAATTCATCAAGCTCCCTTCAGGTTTTTTTTTTGCTAAGTACCGGCCCATGCCTCAAATGAACATCATCAACCTTTTTTGATAAATGACTGCCTGCCTCCACCACATGTCTGCTCAATGCTCTCTGAAGGAATTCTCTCCTTTTCTCTTCTATTAGCTCCTGCTATGCTCCCACGTGTCTTCAACACGGGATATTTTTAACTGCTTCCCTTCACTTCCTCATCGGGCCCCACCCCCATGCCACATAGCTTTCATTTGTGTAAAGATTTGGTGGGCCACACAAGTAATGTCTATAGTAAACATTATTGTTATGTGTCATCCCAAAACAAGTTTTCAATGGAGGGGAGAATGAACCACGAGTTGCACCATGTCAGCAGCTATCTCCTTGCAGATGCTTCTGCAACATGAAGGATGGAGCAAGCTATGGGCTTCGATGTGCTACCACATGTTCTAACTGCCTATACTAGGTGGTGACACTTGTCTACTTAGGACTTTGCTGAGACCACTAGCATCATTCATAGGAGATGCACCTAGATGGGGAGCGACCAAATGCTATGGCACATATATTTTTCTATTGCAATGACCGAGGGGAATCATTGCTACTACATCATTGCTTAGGATTCCAAATATTTTTAGTTACTGCTCTCTAGACAGTGGGAATACTCACTATATATATTTCTCTTTACTTCTGAGGAAGGGTTAGAGGTTCCAGGTTCTAAGTTCCACACTTTTTGAGAGTTTGAGAATTGTAGAAATATAGAATTTTAGAGACACCAGGACTTTTATTTTTATTAGATTATTATAGAAAGACTCATAGAATGTGCCATTGTTTGACCTTTCTATTTTTCTTAAAGCTATTTGATTAAATTTATATTGTTCCATTATTGTTTGAATGGTTCATTTCCAAAATTTCTATAATTTGAATGCAAGTTTGCTCGCTTAGATCATGTCTTTTGACTCCTCTTTTTAGTGAATGGGTGTGAAAATTATTTTATGTCATTAAATGTGTTGTTCATGCTTCAATCTCTATTTTATGTCATTCTAAGACATAGTAAATTTTTGAACAGGCCCTTAGACCGTATCCAAAAAATAGATCTATTGTGCCTTTTAACAAAATTCTGCCGCATTGCCTTAGTTAGATCTTTTACTTTTATATTTGCTTCATTTTCCCATTCCAAAAAACCAATTACAGAAGAAGTCAAATTCTTTAAAAATATGGAGGTTACTTAGTTTAGTGCAAGAGGTCCCCCATAAATTGAGTTTCCCACAAAAGGCTATTACCTTGGCAATTTTTGGCATTAACAATTTTTCTTTTTCCAGGATGCTTGGTGGGACTGAACTTAAATGAACCTAATTTTAAGGAGAGTGTATGAGCCATCGACTTGTTACTAGGTCCCAAGCAAAAAATAATCCTGGTTTATTAGTACCACCATTCAAGATAGTATAGCCCATGACCCAATTAGTGAATGTTCCACTTCCTCCGCCCTTTTTGTTAGCCATGTTTCCTACCACTAACAAAAATTATGTGGCATGGGACGCCAAAAGTCCTCTTGTTGCTCCAATATAAACCTAATATTTGGGATTCTATCCTGGTCTCTACCCTAAAAGCTATACCTAAATTCACTAGAGACAACTCAAGAACACCATTTGAACATCTGCAAGATGTTACAGACATATGTTTGGTATATAGACCAAAATATAGCACTAAGGTTGCTCATCACCTATTTCAAAGTAAAGGTGATAGATTGGTACCAGATGCTACAAGAAAACACTATCAATACCTGGGATGAGCTCAAAGATCCTTTCTATCAAATATTTTTGAATGACGGAGATCGGTCCTCGCTATATTATCAACTGTTAGTCATAAAGCAGGCCTCACAGAAAGGCATGGCTAACTTCAATGCCTGTTTCCATACAAGCTAGAAGAGAATCCAAGTTGATATCCACCCACCACCCAATTTGGTGTTCATTTTCTACTTGAAATCTATCAACCCCGACATCTCCATGATGATCTAGTCTTTAGGCAGAACCACACTACTAGGTGCCTACAACGTCACTGTCAAGGTAGAGAACAATTTGATAGACGCTAGGAAGTTGCCACCTCGACCCATCATTCCTATATTTCCAAAAATATTGGTTCCTTCTTAGGAGATTCCTTCTACCAGCGTGCCAACTCCTCAATGTAGGTACACATATCTGAATGCATCATATAAGGATGCTTCTATATGCAGCTCTTTGAAGGAAGAGATGAGCGAGTTCAAGGAAATATTATGAAAAAATTGTCAATGATATAACTGTCATCAAGAAAAACTAGGTAGTGCCTCTGAGGCCAAGCTACTAGAATTATCAAGGTGGGAAACCTTCTTACCAACAGAACCAATTTCAAGGAGGTGCTCACACAAATCTGTAGGTGCAAACAACAAATCAAATAGTGACGATGCCTTCTCCGCTATAGAGCGCTAATCTAAGCTCAAGAATAAATCTAACTATGGGGAAAACCAATTTAATTGATGACACCAACCCCTGGTGCTTCCCTTGTGGCAACTCACATATGCCCCAAAACTACCCACGTGACAACCTACAACAAAAAGTGGCAAATTAGTGTAGCCAAGGTGCAACGTCAGATCCCGGAAGAGATGTGTATTCCTCTTTGCAAATGGACAATATGGTGCTCACCGCAAAAATGTAGGGGATGCCACTAGAGCAAGAATAAGACATCACTCCTGATCATGCACTCTTCTCATGGATGGAAGAAGAAGAAGATATGTCTTCCAATAAGGCATCCACATCTAAAACACCACAAGTATAGTCCAATTACAACACCCGATCGAAGAGGAGATTCATGGGTGAACCAATCATCCCGCAACCTAAAAGTGCTTTTGACTAGATGCCTAGTACCTCCATAGTGGTGCCATAATGTCCATCACAAAGGGAAATTTTTATAACAAGAGCTAAGGAGCAGAAACTTCTGAATCCACCACCATTCAATATGGTGGAACAATTAAAAAAATCATCTGCTAATGTGTCTTTGTGGGATATCTTAGCCATTCCCAAATAGAAGACATTACTATAGAAGTTTGGCTAGGAGGATGCAAGTGCAATGCGAATGAAGTAGTCACTCAAAGCAAAGGATGATGATCAATCACCTCCTACCAAAGTTCTTGCAAATAGCACAACAAAAGCCCCTATTGAAGTAAGAGATAAGATGAAGCCTCAACCCTTCTTCTTAACTCTCATTATAGGGGAGAAATTATTGCATAATTCCATGATTGACTCTAGTGCTAGCACCACAGTCATGCCCAATCAAATAGTTGAGGACTTATGACTTAGCTATGAAACTTTAAAAAGGGGGGTTATGCAAATTTATGGGAATAAAGTTGAAACTGTAGGCCTCATCAAAGACCTTCCTTTGACTCTATTCACCTGCCCTAGTATCACCATCCCTCAAGACATTGTGATCATAGATGCCCCCCTATGTTTGGTCTATGCCTATCCTGGGAGTTTACTTCAAAGATAGGTGGGTATCTTTCTTTGGACTCATTGCATTTGATCCTAAGGACCAAGCATGGAGCTAAAATGAAGGTAGTATCCAGGTCATGCATTCAGAACATGTGGCCGATGAAGCCATGATCGACTTTGAGGCTGCTCATACCTCTATCACCAAGTAAGAAATGTATTGCATTGAGCTACTAGCAGATGAAAAAGTTACTGGAGATCAAACTAATCAAGAAGATGTTCTCTTGAGTGAACATATGGATACTGATATTTTCAGCAACTACCATGCTATCGGGTTGGGCACCTACGTCATCTATGATAAAGATCAGGTGGTCTTGAAGGTCGTCAAAGAACCCAAGAGTGCTCAAGCCTCAAAAATATGGATGCTACACTTTGAAAGAGCAAGATGCAAGGTTGACAGAGGAGTTGGGATATGTCTAATATCCCCACATAATGAGAAGACATTGAGATTTTTCTGCTTCTAGTTCACTTGCTCAAACAATGAAGCTAAATATGAAGGATTAGTGCAAGGTCTTAGCCTTGCGGAGTGAATGGACATTAGGCATTTGACAGTGTTCAGATATTTCGAACTAGTGTTCAATCAAGTTTGAGTAATTTTTTAGGCTAAGAATGTCCACGTGCGATCCTATAGACACCAATTTTGGGACCTGATTGAGGGCTTTGAAGCCTTCAACATTCTAATGGTGCCTAGAGAACAAAATACAAATACAGATCTCATGACAGCAATCGGATCCTAGTTTGATCTTGTCTCTGATCTCATTCACAACAAATACTTTGAATGAGTGATCCGACCAGCCATTCCAAAGAATGACCAAGGCTGATAAGTGTTTGATAGTGATGAACACATTGCCTCATGCATCCAACAGTCAAAATAATTTTCTAACCAGCTACACCCAAATATCGCTAAATTTTATGAAGGAAAAATCATTCAGTTGCAATCCAACAAGCTTCCAAAGGGATTGGTCACTCTCAAAAATATTTTTGATTGTGATGATGCAAGAAATAACAAGAGGAAGTTTGTAGCAAACAAAGGTGACTATGCAGATCTTCAGGTCAGAGATGGGAGGAAGCTCAAAGTCGGGAAGGATGTCCTACATCATGATAAAGAAAATCTCATTGAATTTTGTGAAAAATATGGAGTGGTGGCTTGGTCATATGATGACCTTAGGGGATATTATCCTAATATTTTCCAACATAAAATAGAGCTGGTGGAAGGTGCAAAATCGGTATGCCAAAAATAGAGGCCAGTGAATCCTAAGATGGAAGTGCTAATGGTGCAAGAATTAACAAAGCTAATACAATCATAGATTGTATTCTCAATCAAGCATAGCACGTGGGTATCCAATTTGGTCTCGGTCTAAAAGAAGAATGGAGATATTCATCTATGTGTAGACTTTCGGGACCTAAACAGGGCATCCTTGAAGGATTATTAATTACTACCTTCAATGAAGTCCATCCTGTAGATGGTGGCAGGATTAGAGATGTTATCCTTGTTGGATGGTTTCTTTGGTTACAAGAAAATTTGGGTTAAAGAGGAAGATCAACATAATAAAACACTCACTACTAAGTGGGGAACGTTCACATACGCTAAGATGCCATTCAACCTCTCAAATGTAGAAGCCACCTTCCAGCGGGGAATGGATATTGCTTTTTGTGAACTAATCAACAAGATTATCATAATCTATTTGGATGATTTGATGGTGTTCTCCAAGTTCGAGGATGATCATTTTGATCACCTTGAGATGGTGTTCAATAAATTCTAGGATTTTGAGATGTCCCTGAACCCCAAAAAATGTCTTCTGGATACCACAAGGCAAGCTATTGGGACACATAGTGTCCAAAGAAGGAGTTTCAATTAATCCTGAGTAGGTGAAATCAATCAAAGAGCTTTCCCTTCCGGTCAACAAGAAAGGCTTCTAGTTCTTCTTGGGAAAGGTAAACTTTGTTAGCAAATTTATTTCTGACTTTGCAGGAATAATTAGGCCAATCACCCTGATGCTAAAAAAAGGACCAAACGTTTAAATGGACAAAAGAAGCCAGAGAAGCCTTTGAGAAATTCAAGGATGCTATTTCCTCTGTTCCTGTACTGGTCAACCTAGACTTATCAAATGACTTCATAATGGGTGTATTCAGTAGAAAGTCAAGCATTGCTACTGTCTTAACTTAGAAAGATAATGAGGGCAAGGGAGACCATCCAATAGCATTTAATTCCTGAACCCTGAAGGAATATGAGACAAATTACAACTTTGTAGAGAGGCAAGTGTTTGCAATAGTTAAGAGACTCAAGAAGTTTTGAAACCTAATATCTTGCAATAAGGTGATTGTTTATGTCGTGCATTCCAGTGTACACAAATACATCATGGAAGGAGAAATCATCGAGAAAAGAGCCAATTAAATCACCAAGATCCTTGAATATGACATTGAGGTCAAGCCTACAAAAACCATTTGGGGAAGATGACTATGCAAATATCTTGTGCACAATGAAGAAATGGTCACCAAAGAAGAGTAGCTGGAGCTAGTCCTAATGAGCAAGTCGGAGTTCAAAGGTTGTTGGCTAGCAGACAAAGTTTTATGTACACAGGAAATTACTCATTGGGCCTTCCTTCCTAGAAAAGGAGATTCTATTGACTACAAAACAATAGATACATACTCATTGAAGGGATCTTGTTCAAAACAAGTTTTAACGGCTTTCTATTATAGTACGTTACCATAGAGCAAGAAAAAAGGATCCTCAACGCTTACCATGGTAGTACCGTGGACAAACATTTCTCTGCAAAGACCACTACCATCAAAATCATGTGCGTAGGGTACTTCTGGCTGATGTTATTTAATGATTCCTACTCCTTGGTAAAATGTTGTAAGGAATGCCAATTCTTTGTAGGAAGAATAAAGAATTCCACAATGCCTCTCAATTTGATAGTGGTTGATGAGCCATTTGTACAATGGGGCATGAAATTCATTGGAATGATCAACTCGATCTCCAACACAAGACATAAATGGATCTTGATGGCCACTGACTACTTCACTAGGTGGATAAAAGCCATACCACTGAAGAATGCAATAGAGGCAGAGATAGTGGACTTCCAAGAAGAATTGGTGACGAGATTTGGCCAGCCCAAAACCATCATCTCTAACAATTCCAAAGCTTTCCTAGGCTGTAAGGTATGTTAATCCGCACTTACGCATGGCATATTCCTTAAAGCATAATCAAACTACTACCCGTAGGGGAACGACTTAGCTGAGTTGATGAACAAGAACCTGGTTCGAATCCTCAAAAGGATTGGGTTGGAATACCAAAGGGAATGGCATAAAAACCTCTGAGCAACACTTTGGGTAGACAACATAACGCCTAAGAAAGTCCTCAATACTTTGTCATATGAGCTAGTATATGGAAAAGAGGCACTATTTCCTATCTCCACGGAGATTCCGACACTGCAATTGCTAAAATATCTTGAGGTGGAACAAAAAGCCACAATGGAGGTGCAGCTAGCTAAGTTGCTAGAAATATAAGAGAAAAGGGAAAAGTCCCTAATAGCCATTACTAACTGCTAATAGGTGGTTAAACGATGGTTTGACAAGAAAGCATCTGACCAAGGTCTAAAGTGTGGAGACTTAGTGCTAAAGTTTAATGAAAGGGTTGTGAAGTCAATCAACATGAGAAGTTTGATAGCATTTGGGAAGGCCTGTTTAGGATAATTCAATGTAAAGAGCATAATGCATTTAAGTTAGAAACCATAGAAAAAGAAGCATCGAGAATTCCAGTCAACGGAATTCCCCTTAAATTATTTAATTAATCTTACATGTCCTATAGATGTAAATATGTTTATAGTGCTTTTCCTTTTCTTTCCCTTTTTTTTGTTGGCCTGTCTCTTTTTATTTGTTCTATGGTTCAAGGTGAAGGAGAGTAGGTAACCCATTATTGCAGAGAGTAGGAAGAATAAATAAATAGCTCAAAAGAATAGAAAAATCAAACACCCACATTCAAAATTGAATTGATACATATATGGTGAAAAAGAAAAAAGTAACCCATGTTGCAGAATCTAGAAGAAAATAACAAGATGATTATATAAAGTTATATTTTCATTATATATATGCTTTAATATTTACATTTCCATAATGGTTCAAGGGCCATGCTTCTAAAGTATATCGCTATATTCTGCTTCATTCATATATTCTACGAAAAAGCCTTTTTCAGGCATGTATACAAAAAACAAACTGATTGATATGAGTTTTTTTTCTTTTTTTTAAAGAAAAAAGAAAAACATGGAGGTTTTCATTCTACAGCATGGGCAGCAGTAGTGGATGCATCAACCGTAATGCCCATAATGTCTTCATTCAAAGGATGTCATGTCCCCTAAATTATAGCATATTGAAACGACAATAATAAGATCAAATGAATATATCCACAATTAATACAAACCAATAAAACCAATTTATAGTTATACTAAAAGCTTGTAACTAATATGTTTGCTCTTTGGAATAAGACATGTTTGGCTCAATCATGTGGTTTATATAAGAGAGCATCCTTCCTTGAGTTTTTCATCAAGGCAAGATGGAGCTAACCAAATTCTCTAATGATAGATTACCATTTGTACTATTAGTAGAGCTGTATATTAGGTGGAGAAACCAATTCAAAATCCTTTGTCAGGAGTACGATAATGTTTGTTTTGGAAGTGGCATTTGAAATTAAATAAACAACAACAGCTAAGTTAGAAGCCAATAACTAAGTGTATTGCAGTCTTGTAATGCCATTATAAGAGCATCATTGGAATGAAATAAGTATGATGGAGATTTAATGAGTTTGGAGAATAATAAGGCTTCAAAATTATTATTCAATGAAATAGCCTTTTCAATATCTCAACTGCTGTAGGTAATGTAAGATTTTAGGAGCAGTTTAATATTATAAGCTAAATAAACTAACCTCTATAAAAGAAAATACAGGACAACCATAATTAGGGGAGAGATTGTCTTAGACAACATTAATTATTGTAGAACTCTTAACCAAGGGTTGTGTATGTCTCCCTTCTTACTAACATGTGAAGATATAAAAGAGAAATAACAAGATGGGGATGGGGATCTATCTCATGATGGAAAAAAAAAAAAAAGATAAGAAGATGACATATAGAAGAGGTACGTTGGATGAAGTATATGAATGGATGAAGAAGTATCAGACCTACAAGGAGAAAAAGATTAAGTGTGGGATTTGGAGTTTCTTTTTGCATCAAATAAAAAGTCTAACATGAAAGTCAACTGAATAAAGTCGTTCTTAATATAGCCACCACATGTTATCTAATAGAAGTCATGCTAGTTGGGAAAAGCAAGGAAAAGACAGTTCTAAAGGCAACGATTAAACATTGGTGGGAAGGAAATGAATGAGAGGGATCATAAGGAAGAAAGCTAAGGAAGGATCAATGAAAAAGGGACAGAACCAAAATTAGAATATAGTCTGATTGGGAATGATATTCTCTGGGATCTAACGACAAACGGTAAGTAGCTGCACAAGGTAAGAATTATCATAGCTAATAACTATTTGTGTATTTAGAAAATAAGAATTGAACTATTGATGACTAATCCTTTATGAATATATTTAAATATAATATGATTTAAAAATATATTTAATATGTTATGACGGATAAATATATATTAGGATTAAATGACAAGATGATAATTGAGGAATGTATTTAAGCAATATACCTAGTGATTTATAGATATATCTTAGATATTTGATAAATACAATATGAATTTAGTATTGTTGATTGGCAAGCATCTTAGGAAATTAACAGTTATATATTATGATTGATGTTGTATAAATATGCTGAGGAGATAAATTATATTTAAATATATTCATGACTGATTCTAGTAAGGATTGTTAAATATATATGTTAAATATAAGTATGGCTGTATAGTAACTCACGTATTTGGTAAATAAAGTACTCAATGCAAATTACATTATGATGATCAAGTCAATGGGATCTATCAATCTATTGGGAAATGGTTTCATGTTCCTATATGCGTTCTCATGATATAGTTAACATCCATATGAATAACTAGTTAGGGAGATAGTCAATAAGTAAGAATGAAATATTTTTATCAATTTTGATCTTCGATATTATTATTGAAAATTATTGACCTTTAATGCTTCTAATATTTCTTTAAGAAACACATTGAGTGTCAGATTCAGGTTTAAGTACCTCTGCTAGGAAGGAGTCAATTTAGATGGTTAAGAAGAGCCTTAGCAGGACAAATTCAAGTAAGGGTAAGTTTTAGAGGTAAGTACTCTCAACCGACAGAAGGGCATTAAGGATGATATAATCAAATTTGTGTTGTTAGGGACAATAGGTTAAGATGTAATAAATAACCCATTTCTTGTTAGTGAGTGTAATGAACACTCTAATCTATGATGATGGGTTATTTCGATTAAGAATAATATGATAGCTAATGTGTAACGCCCCGTCGTGCGAACCCCAAAGGACAAATAAACTATAATCACAACAATTTTTTTTTTTTTAAAAGTAAACATAACATACATGTAATACACATTAAGTCATGACATGAATTTTATTTAAACAGATTCATTAACACATACATCCCTTGGGGTACACGAGGAGTCATTACGAGACTGAGATCCACACAACAACAATAAAGAATAAAATCCAAAGATATAATCCATAACAAAATAAACATTAACAAATAGAACACATACATGATAAAGCAATGATAAGAAACCATATGAGTAAATACAACATATACATAATTAACTCAACATAATAATAACTGCCATGGCCAATAACCACATTGGGTTTAACATTACATTACAGTACAATGTTTAAGAAGTACAATGATACAAAAGTGTTTCCAAACCATGAACGGAAACTATACAACAAGAATCATGATACAGAAGAAGAGATGAATACAAAGCATCATAACTGGCTCCAAGACAAGATACAACCCTGGAG
>VDFB02177279.1:0-48236 GCA_007258455.2 Sequoia sempervirens | reverse complement strand
ATTGAAAATACTCTTATATAGAGGCATGGACAATAAAAAAATCCTAATTTTAGTTGTACATGTGCCTAGGGAAAAGTGGTCAAAGTTAGAGAAAAAGGCAAAGAAATATATATTCATCGGTTAGAGAATTGGTGAGAAATGATATGAGAATTTTGTGATATTTTGGTAATATAGTTACAAAAAAAAAACATTTTCAAAGAGGTTAAGTCTTTTTCCACATTGTTATATCCAAAATTTTGATGGAAAGAATTTATGTAGTTCATCTACCTCTAATATTGAAAAGGTTGTATTAGAATATAATAAAGGACTTGGAGATGAGATTTTAGATAGTTCTTATATTTTCCAAGAGGAGGTATAACTTGTCAGTTACCTCTTAATGAGGTTCACTAACTAAGGGGAAAAAACAAAATGGTATACCCCTCCTTATTTAGAGAATTGTTTTCTTTTATTTTTGTAGTGAATCTCTCTATATATGTGGAAGATACATCTCACCCTCAAGATAGATACATAAATATGGCCTCCAAAACCTCTCATGATTTTTCTAGTTTTAAGTTTTGACACAAATCTAGGAACTACAAAGTCCCAAAAAACACACTATCCAATACTCTTGGTTAGATCAAATATAATAGCTTGAGAAAATTTTGAAGGAAGTAGAATAGGTTTTCTTTGGAAGCCTCAATATTGTGACATGTTGTCATGCAAGAAGGATTATTACAAAAAAATGTACATGATAAAGGTGTTGGTAAGGCCCAATTTTATTGTTGGTTAAAGACAAGTTTTTTCTTAACCAAGGACACATGGCATGCTTCTAGGAATTATCACAAATACAAAAGGTGAAATCTTTAAAGTACCTCATAGACCATTTTAATTAATATATATTAATGCATCCAATGTCCTATATGTGATATGCCATTACAACATACGAATACCTTGCAAGACACCTAGGCATCATGATATCAACTCACATAGAAGGAGGAACACACATAATGAACTCTAAAGTGGTCTATTACATTACATAGACCTTATTGTCCTTTTATTTTATGGAAATCATGCACTTTATGATTGCATGTATTTATTTTAAGATACATGCCTATGTTAAGATTCATGTGAACTTCAATGTAAGGGAAAAATGTAATGGTACCTAATATTTTCTTATTTTTTGTTAATTCCCTTTAGCTTTGGGCCTATTTTTAGAGAAATAATTAATACAATTAAATATCATCAATAAATGGTATGAACTTTTATAAAGTTAAAATTATTTCCTAATAATTCATGCATATCCATTTACACTTGTTTCTATACAATTGAATATGCTATCCATATCCACACATATCCCCATGGTGGTGGAAATCTTTTTTTAAACAAAAGGGGTAAAATTTTTATTCAATCAGAACCAAAGTACAAAGCAAAGGCCAAAGGCCAACCAAAACAGAACACCACCAGACCAACCAGCAACAACACTACCTATTCATGTCCTCCACTAGTAACCTCTCAAGGGTCTCAAGATAATGAGAAGAAAGCTCATCCTTTCCACTGATATCCCAACCATCCACATTCTCAGAGGCCCACTTCGCAAGACAGTCGGCAACTTTGTTCCACTCTCTAGGGATATGACAAAAGGAGACAGAATCCAAGGAGCTGCAAAGACTCAAAATCTGTCTGCCCACGGAAGCTAATTGCCAACTAACATCATCAAACCTTTGATTGTTCAGCAAGTCCACAACAATCTGAGAATCCGACTCACATATGATCCTCCTCCAGCCTAAAGAGCATCCACGCTCAACAGCAATCTTAATAGCCAGGGCCTCCATCAGATTATTAGATTGCTGCCCTTTGTAACTAGAGAAGACAAAAACCACACCACCATCATTACCTCTACCAATACCCCCCACACCAGCATGACCAGGGTTCCCACGAGAAGAACCATCAGTATTAATCTTTAGGACCCCCACTGGGGGAGGCATCCACTTCCCATCACGACAAACGCGTTGCCAAACCTGACGGGGCCTTCTGCCAGCAAAATAACCCTGGTTACTATCCCCCAAGCTCAAATTCTGCACAATATCCAAATCACCAGGATCAATATTTTCAAACATGTCGCACTTAGCCGAAATAGTCTCCTGAAGCCTACTAATTATCTTCTTCCACAGTTGAAGATTTCCCAAATTGGAACCACAAAAAACTCTACGGTTCCTCTCCAACCAAAGGTTCCAAAGAATGAAAATAGGCCCAATAGACCAGGCCACCTGAAGGAAAGGAGTCTTTGTTGGTGGTCTACCCAAACTTTCCCAGAAGTCAATCAAGGAGGTAGCATGAATACACCCATGATGCCAAGCCTCCCACCATCTGTGCCATAACTCCCTAGAGTAAGGGCAAAGAAAAAACAAGTGGGAGGAACACTCCTCACTGTGAGAACAAAGAAGGAAAATAGAGGGCCCCTGAAAGCCACGCTTGCGAAGGTTTTCCCAAGTGAGGCACTTCCCCTGAGCAACCAACCATAAGAAAAAATTACATTTGGGCCAAGAGAAGTTGTCCCAAACCTTCTTCCACTAGTGCACCTCAGCAGGACCATAAAAGTTCCTGTCCAGCATAGCATAGCCTTGGGCAACAGTAAATTTACCTTTTGGACTAGGATTCCAAGCTAGAACATCCCTCCCATTAAGGGAGCTGCAAAGCCGAGCCTCCAAAACTCTAGAAAGAACAACACGGTCCTCATCAGATCCACCCATGGGCCACTCCTGTGGGTCTTTCTAGCAAGCCACCACCGCCTGCCCAATACACTTGACAGTTTTAAAATGCTCCACCTTAATCCAACCGGCCTCAGAAAAAATATGGCAAAGAGGCTGAAGCTGAGGAAAACTAGAAAGAATGGGAGGGTGGCCATCCCAAGAGTCCTACCAAAATAGAACATCAGAGCCTCTATTACAGATCCAGAAGAGGCCCTCCTTAATCAGCTGAGCACCCTTCTTAAGGGTATCCCAAATACAAGAACCTTTACCCAACAAAGGAAGACGCGGCACATCGAGGCAATCAGCACCAGGAAGATACTTGTGGGTCAGAATCTTAGCCCAATCCTGATCAAGATTGTTACACCACTCCCAAGATAAAATTTTTGGTAGCTAAGGCAAGGATAAATAAGCATACCTAAGACCAACCTTGGTATATGGTAGAAATTCAAAAAATAGATGAATAAACAAGATTTTGTGGAAAGAGGGATAAGCCATAAAATTGTAAATGAAATAAATAATACAATTGCAAACATGTGACCTCAAGAGATGTGTAAATTTCAAGATAAAATATTACATTAATAGTTCAAATTAAAAAACTATAAAATAATGTATGTGATTTGGCGTCAATGTAATATGCATGCTAAAGTGCATGTAATCTCAATGAATGGGTAAGTGCAATCAAAATGGTCGCGACTTCGGCCAAACTAAAAAATAACACGTCATGCTATAGTTTCTTTGCAAATTTTCGTTATTTTCTCTTTGGAATACCAACCCAAAGGCCTGAGGGTATCTCAAAGACCGTAGACGGTTTTTGCAAATTCTACAATTTTTCACATAATCGAGTTCATGCTCACCATCAAGATTGCATCTAGTTCAATATCGGCAAAATCGAACACATGGGTAATGTTAGGTTCTCTCTTAGCTATCCAACGATGTAATTTTTTTCACTTTTTGACAATGTTAAGCCTTTCATCAATAATTTATTTTGTTTGTATGTCTACTTTTTACCAAAAAGTAGTGTTTGGTGTTTTTTTTTGTTATAAATTAACCGCTCATCAAAATTTCAAATAAATTAAATTTTTATAAACTAGGACTTATTCTACAATTTAAAAAAAATAAAATTTTAAAAAAATTTATCAGTTTCAAAAAAATTTAGGGGAGCATGGCCAAAATTCTTCTTTTTAGGAAGTGCCCACTTAGAAAATTAATAAAAAATCAAATATTCATTAAAAAATTATCAGAAAATATCCAGTCCTTACTACATATTGTTATCTAACTTCTGACTGGAGCGATTTTAAAAATACTAAAAAAAAGTCCACCGTGCTCGGGTCACACAAGAGTTGCTATGTTATGTTTTTCTGACAGAAACAACAACAATTTGTGTGTGTCCCTCTTTGAACCCCTTAATCTCAACCATTTTAAAAATAAATTAGTAGTTTAGAAAGTAGACTTGGAGCATTGTGGTCCTTGTTTTTGTTCCATCAAGAAATTTTGAGTGTAGCTATCCCCTCTCAATTTCCCATCATCGCCCAATGTTAGTATTTTGATTTCTTTAAAAAAAAAAAGAAAAAAAAAAAAATTGGGCTTACTTAAGCCCCTTTTTGGGAACCAATCTGGCGACTTCTACCCTCGAATATGTAATATTAAACAAAGGAATGCAAAATACAAGCTAGGTAGTGAGTTTATATAAAACTAGGGAAAGAATGGAGGTGGAAAATACAACCAATAGGGAGTGGCCACCAAGAAATCTAAAAATAGTAAGTTATCCTCCCTTTAGGATGGTGACATCTCTAAACCTTTTTTCCCAATTATTAATTTATTAAATTCATTTCATTAACCCAAGAAAGCTTAATAAAAGTGTAGGAAAACCTATGACTAGAGGAAAATAACTTAATCAACTAAGAAAATAAAAACATACGCTAATGCCTCGCTTGAGTGTAACTTAGGTCGGTGAAATGATAATGATGAGTCTCAAAAAATGAGGCCATGTTAGGTACCTTGTAGATAGAAAATTCTCCCCAAAGAAGAAGAATCACCTCGCACAAAAAAGGTGTATGCCCCCAAAAAATAGAGAGATAAAATAAGTGGAATGGTAGATGCTCGAAATTGAATGTAGAAGATAGTCTGGATAATAGACAAACAAATTTGTAATATGTGTCTCCACAAACAAGTCTAAAGTGCATATCAAGAGATCATCCCACAAAGTTGTATTTGAAAGACTATGTATGTCTTGCTACAAAGAATAATTAGAATCTTTTCGGGAAGCCTCTCTAAAATCAATAGTAGCAAAAGATGCAAAGATAAAATATTTGTCATCAAAGAGAAGACATATGTCCTCAATAGTGTCATCTAGATCTAAAATGAGGAATTATACACAAAAACAAGAGATGTCTAGTAGAAATTGGTCCCAATGGATAAATTAATAAACAACTTCAACCTACAATATTTGGAAAAAAATGGAAAATTTTATTTTCAAAACCTCTATGATTGGAAATTTCTCATCTCCAACTCTCAATTAAATTTTCACTCACCAAAATCTAACACCTATGGAAATATTTATGCAAAATTGAAAGAAAGGGCCAATTTGGCCTATAGGAGGGCCCTAGTGGCCCCCTAGTGAATATTGGGTAGCACCACTAGTGACAATGGCTACTAGGTGGTGGTTGAGTTGAAAAATCAATACTAGCTAGGTTGGAGGGTATGTGCAGGATCATGATGGGCCAAAAAGTGGTGATATGTAAGTGATATGATGGCCCATGTGACTGACAACTTCTTTTAAACCCAAAATTGATGAAACAAAAAGGGATTTTAAAGGAGATTCTCAGCTTTCCACCTATATAAATTATGCTTTACTTTGAATTTAATAAATAATTAGTATTAATTTTTTATTTGAATTACGACTAAACTCTTGATTGATAGGCTGATAGAAAAACATCTATAGCTTTCAAACGATGTCAGATTTTTGAATCCAAAACATGTATCGCATTCTATGCTTTGCATACTATAGGATTAAAAAAAAAGAAAAAATGAATTCATGAAGTTTTGACCAAGCTAAGGTGGTTAGACACATGAGTTTTTATATTTTATAAAAAATTTGTAATAAAAAATTCATAATTAATTATTTACTTGGAAAAAAATTACAAAAAAATATGCATCACATCGAGACATGAGTCCTCTACTTATATCTAAAATCTTAAAAAAAATATTATCATTTTATTGTGGTCAGGGTGGTTAGACGGGCACCTAATTCTTATTTTTTCCCTGAAATTTAAGTACTACTACATTGAAATTTCAAATTTTTACCAAATAGATTTTTATTTTTCTTAAATGAACCTAGTAGTTTAGAAACTACATTCAATTTTCTAGATATTTTATTCTTACATATTTTTAAAATAATATAAATAACTTATTCAAATTTTTACATCAAGTTGTCTAACTCTGATTTTTCTAAATTTTCTTGCCACTTAAGGGCCTGTTTTTTCCATGATGATCCTGCACATACCCTGGAGCAATCATAGTTTATTCTAAAAAAAATTTGAATTCATCATGATTATTATTTAAATCGATGGAAGAGTTTTAAACTACAATAAGCTTCGGCACTCTACAAGTTGCCTTAAGACTAGAAGGCTATAAACCGCTATGCCTAAAGTGAACATTGCATACTAATGCCTAAGTGCTTAGCGCTAGGCACTTAACATCTATGTGATAAATATGTGTAGAATTTTTTTTTTTTAATTTTAATTTTATTTTGTATGACAAATAGTCATATAAAATTGTGTCGGGGTAGCTTGATTTCCCTCCTACGAATTTTTTTTCCTTTGAGGCCTTTCACACTGAAAGTAGTCAAATTTATAGTCAAAATTTGTTTTTTTGACCTCCTAAGTACAATGGAAATGGTAATTGGGTCGAAGCTCCAATAAAATATTATTCTCTAGATCTAAGATTCAAACCCTTGTTTTCTATTGTGCTATACAATAGCTAAATTGAGTGAAATTAAATCCAAATATAACTTTCTTAAGTCTCTCAGATGCAATTGAGGAGTAAAAATGCTACCACTATAAGGAGAATAGTTGTGATCACCGAATCTCATCAAAAACACACATGCAAATATATGATTAATAAATTCTCATAATTCATTTTTTATTCTCTAGATCATATTGAAATATGAGAGAAGTTACAAGATCATACAAAAAATCCAATCTCTTAATTTGGAATCCATGCACTCAAAACTCTCAAAGCCAAATCTCTATTACCATGTTAGAAACATGAAACAAATGAATAACCAAGATATTTTTTTATGAGAGATAAGCTACAAAACTATTAATGAAATAACACAATTATAGGCCCATGATTCCAAGAGATTTGTAAATGTGAAGATAACAATATTGCATTAAGAGCTTCAAAAGCAATGTTGCAGAAGAATGAATGCATGCATCATTGTACATGTATGTCAAAGTATGTAACGAATATCAAAGAAAATACAAAGGAATGAAAAATATAAGATAATAGTGAGTATGTATAGAACTAGGGAGACGATGGAGGTGGAAAATCCTACCAATTTGGAGTGATCATCAAGTAGTCTAAGAATAGTAAATGCTCCCCCCTTTTAGGATGGTGACAATTCAACATGTTTTTGATAAAGGAAAAAATAGATTTTGAAGGGACCTGAAACCTTTTAACTAAAAGAGCAAGGTTGCAGAAAAGACAACATGTAGCCAGCGAAAAAGACCAGCTCCAAAACAAGACTATTCAAGATTTACATTTTACACTTTTCTTGTGGGAGCGGAGAATCATGTTGAAAGAAGGCTTAGAGGATTTATCTTTTTTTCCTTTAACTGTGATCCAACCTTCTTCCACTTGCGCCGCCTTACCATGCCAGACCAGCTCGCTACTTTCATGAAGATGAAAGCTAGCAGCCAGATTATTTGGAGTTGCATCTTGATTCCTTTGCACAGATAAAGACTTTTCTAAAGAACCACCAGAAAGGGAAGCCGAAGCACATTCACCTGAAATGGAAGTATATAATGTTGTTGAGAGGCACCTTTCCACAAGGTAGTTGTCTTTGTTTTTTTCTAAAATCTACAATGTGCAGCAGCATGTCCAGTATTGAAGCACCATCTACACCAGAAGGGTATCCCTTCATAATCTAAAGATTGGACCCAAGAGCATTTAGAAGATTTAAGTAGGACCTTAGCAAGCAACCCTTTTGAAACATTTATTTCAACCAGAATGCGAGCATAGGTGGAATGAAGAATGTTAGAAGATTCATCATCCACCATCAAAAAATCACCAAGGGCATCACCCACTTCCTCCAGAAGAGAGTCATGCCAAAGGTGAAGGAGGAGATTGGGCAATCTAACCCAAATTAGGAATTTGTTAAAAGTTTCAGAAACAGGGTTGAAATCAGAGTGCCAAGGTTTGATCATCAGCAAATATTTATCTTCCTAGCTAAAAAAAATTTCACATAAGATTACATTTTTGTTCTGAGCATTGTCAAATTTTGCAGAAAAAAATCCCTTAGCCAATGGATAAACGTGAACTTTACCCGAAATTAAAGGCTCCCATTCGCTAGAGATCTAGGAATGCAGCTGAGGGAGGTTAGGCCAAAAACCTTTGAACTGGCATACCACCCCACAAAGGGAAAGGTCAGCAACAACCTCCTCAATTTCTTCTATTGTTTCATCTTTCAACTTCACTGAAATAACATTCTTGACTGGGATAAATCTGCCAAAAGACCCACGCTTGGGACCCGAAAAATTCTTGGCTTTGGCTGTAGAGCCGACCCCCATAACTTTCCTTCTGCTAGACACCGTAGACACAGGGCCAACGCTACCCTGACCACTGCCAATGGTCGTTCTAGATTCTTGCAGACTGGTCGCAGAAACACCATTGACCAGCACAGACGAGGGGAAGCCGACAAACTTTTCCGCCGCTGGCCAACCAACAACGCCTCCACCGCCATACCAGCAAACACCTTAGGGTTAATAAAAGTGTAGGAAAAACCTATAACTAAGCGAAAATAAATTAACCCACTAGGGGAATAAAAAACCTACACTAATGTTCCATACACTTGACATTTATTACACCCTAATATCTAGACATTCATTCCCCACATCAAATTAATATTTTCTTGTCCTAAGTCAATCCTACAACATGAGATGAATCCCCAACCATGTGGAATTATTCTTGAATTTGAAATTTACAAATTCAAAATTTGTCAACTCTCACCTATTTCGTTCGCACCATGAGTTGACTTGGTATACATTTCGTTAGATTTCTTATTATATAGTGGTATTTAATTACATTCAAATTGAATTCATTTATCATAAAATTTTCATTTAATATTTATTCACAAAATCATAAGTCTTGGAGAGTATAATCATTCTAAGACTACAACCACTAAAAGAAAACTAAATTTGCAATATCATCCTTGAACATTTGCATGATTAAAGAGTTGTTTCACTCATTTCTATGACTATAATATTGATCTAATCATTGGAGTTGACTTAAGAGAATATCACTAAAGCAACATCTCTCCAAGGTATTTTTTAAGTACCACTAGTCTTCTACAATCAACACAATGTAGATAACTCGTCAAATCAGAAATAAATACGTAATTACTTAGACAAGATATGTGGGTCACAAGATAGACCTATACATAGAATTGACCAATACCATGTATTCAACTCTGTAGAGTTGACATACCATTCTAATTCTGAAGCAAAATATAAATAGAAATGTGATCTAATTTCAACCCCAAAGTGAACGGATCTCAATACAATATCAAAATTATTTTTCACTATTATTTTAAAGCTAAATACCCTAATCCTTCATGTTTCACTTTTCCTAAATTAACATTTTATACTATAATATTTAACTCCCAAACTCTATTATCTATTTTTATTAGCCAATTAGAAATAAGGTTAAATTTTCGAAGAAAACAAAATGGAAAAGCGGGTAGCGAAGAAAGCCAATTGAAAAATCATGTTAGAAGATGAGGAAGTCAATTAGAAATAAGGTTAAATTCCTTAAAAGAAAGGAAATGGAAAAGTGGGTAGTGAAGGAAGCCTTTCAAAAAATCATAGTAGAAGATGAGGAGGAAAGTTATGAGCATCATTTTAAAAGTGGGTAGTCAAGGAAACCAATCAAAAAATCATGGTAGAAGATGAAGATGAGGAGAAAAGTTATGAGCATCATTTTAAAACCTCGGAGGAGGAGGAGAAAGCAAAGTTGTGACTGACTAGCAAAATTCGTAGTCCAGAGATGCCCAAGGGAACATCTAAAAGCAGAACGTCCAATGAAACCAGGAAGAGAAAGAAAATGTCAGAGAATTTAGAAAAAATCGTAGTACTGCAGGGAATGGATGGTAGTACAGAGATGCCAAAAGAAACCAGTGATCAAAGGATAATCTAACTATTTTTTTTTTCTTAATTGTATAAGAGAATCTAACTGTTCATTGTCGACAAAAGGATGAAAAGTGAAAGGACTCGGGAATTTCAGGCGGTTAAAAAGGAAGGAGTTTCACATTTGTTGCATCGTTGGAATTGAGGGTCTTGTTCGCAGAAACCCAAGGAATATCTATGATTTGATATTTAAGACTTTTTAACCAAGTATTGAATGTTAAGACAAGAATCAGGAATGGACGTACAGTGTGTCATTCAAATGACAAGAATTGGGTCTCTTATAGCTTTCCAAGATCACACTGCTTGTCATAATTTGCTTCATTGGACCGATGTTGATACTTTTTCTTTCAATCATTGTTTTTCATTTCTTTATAAGAATGGCTATGTAATGGTTAGCATAGGTTTAAACATTAAAATATTTTAGAAATGAGAGAAACATAAATATTTTTATTAATTTTTTAGTATCGTTTTAATGTAGTAATCTTTAAATAGAGCATGTACATTCCATATAGAAATATTTTAAAGATCAATTTTCAAATGAGAAGTTATTACAATGTGTAGAGTTATGCCAAAACCAACTACTACCATCCTATGCATGTAATATAAATACTTTATTTAACAAGTAGTGGGACGAAATTAAATGTATATGCATATCTTTATTATTCTATCCAAATGTGAGTTACAAAGCACATGCACCCAACTAAAACTAGATATCATAAAATTAAATGGGGTACATAATATTGCCTCTTCATCCAAAATAAATTATTCTCAATTTTTGAGATGAGGAATCTAAGAGCAAATGTTGGAAGCTCCCATGTGGCATCTTCAAGTTGTAGGGTCGCCCAATGAACTAATAACTCATTAATAGAATGACCATGAATGTGTTTGTGTTTGTCTAAAATAGCCTCAGGTTCTAAAAGTAACGAGCCCTTCTCATCCAACTCAAGTAGTTTTGTTAGTGGCTATGTAGTAATCCCAATCACTTTATTGGGACATAACAAATGAAGAACCAAGTGGATTTGACAAGATGGTTGAAGTGCTAACTTGTATGTCATGTTGTACCTATATGTTAGATAGCCTAATAATGAACATAAAATTCAAGATTCGTCTTATGACTACTCTTGTCTTCTTACGCAAGCTACTTATAGGCATGGATATATAAAATAAATTCAACCACCAATGTCAAAGTGTGCTCTATCCTATGTTGCTCCACCTATTATTTCATGTAATTTTTAGATAGTATTGAATTAGCCTCAAGAATTCAAGAGATGTCTTCCCACTTGGCCAAAATGTTGTCAATGGTTGCAACTTTAGAAGAACCTAAAAAACAAATAAACACAGAGGGTAGGAGAAAATTATGGAAGGCCTTATAAGGCATCATTTCAGAAGCACTTTCATCTATGGTATTTGTTCAATATACTTTCATTTAAATTAAATAGATTTTACCTGGATATAGGAGCATCTAGGTGAACTGGGAATCTACATCACCCAAAAATGTTTTAGTTAGTCTATTGTTTCATTGATAAATCGACTTTGATAAAAATCTAGAACTCGTTGATCTCATTATCATTATGAAGGAAATAAAATTAAATTTAAAATTTCAATATGCTAATGGAATGAGAAAGGGTGCCTATGAAAGAGGGAAAATAAAATTCAAATTGGAGAGATACAAAATACAACACAGTCAAAGGAAAATGGGATGGTAGAAGTTGCACCATACTGAAGAGGAGGGGGTTGTTTCTTGGTAAAAACAAACAAAAATTGGAGAGATATATGGTTCACTCATAGAGAGAAAGATGTGTAGAGAACAATAAAATATATGCAAATAAAAACATCAGCAAGTTTTGGTTAAAAAGTCAGTGCAGAAACAAACAATTGGAAGAGAAAGGGTCGTAGTGGAGTAGAATAACAAAATGCAAATTAAAGAGAAAAAAAAATAGAAGATTGAAGTGACACATTATTTTGAATGGAGGGGGGAATTAATATAAGTAAAAAAAATTGAGGGGTCCCACCTTGTGTGAGAGCAAGGAGATAAGTGCAAATTAATTAAAAAAGAGCAGGTCATGCCTCATCTAAAGGAGATATATATATATAAAAAATGCAGATTATGTTGTGAGTTAGGAAGGAAATGAGGAATGAGGAGTAGTTGTGGGTAGGAGAGGAGAATGGAGTCAATAAGTAGAAAGGAAGAAAGGAGCAAAAATCAAATATAAACTTCTATTCAAATTAAATAAGTAATAAGTTTAGAGAAAGAAAATTGAACAAAGGATTGTTTGAACTAGAGAAGTAGTTAACTAGAAAAAAATAAAAACCTATAAATTGTATTAATTGCATATTGTAAACATTTAATTACCATTATGGAAATAAACAAAGATCATTGAATTTATTTTGGATTTTTTTTTTCCATTCAAGTTTTGTTTGAATTGATTTTTAATTAACAAATAGAATTGTCAAATTAAAGTTTGTGTTGGCTGCAAAATTCACCAGTCTAAAAAGGCTTGTGAATTCAACCTATGTTATACCTTAATTTTGTAGTGAAAAATGGATCACAATCACTAACAATAGAAAAACGCATCCCATAGAGTTTGGATATTGAATACAAGAAGTTTTGAGTAGCCATAGTAATAATGTTAAGATGAGGTAATGCATAAAAGAGTGCATATTTGGTAAAGCAATCCACTACTACCAATGCAACTTATTTACCACCTAAGAGTGGAAGAACCATAACAAAATTCATAGAAATAGTTTAATCTTGATTAGGAATAGGAACTGGTTGCAATAACCTGGAAGATTTAAGAATTTTACCTTTAGTCTATTGATATACAATACATTTAGCTAAATGCCTTAATATCTTGCTTCTTAAGGCTATCATAGAAGAAATCCTAGTTCACACATTCATAGGTATTTAAGAAACATGAGTTTCCTACTATAGGTAGGAGTATAATTCTCATAGTAACTAAGGTTTGAGTACTATATCAAGAGGTAAATAAAGCTAGTCATGATAAGTAAGGATTTGGCCTATCTAATGAAAACCCAACATAATCTATCTAATCCTATTCCAACTATCAAATTGTGTCCTAAACTACAGGGATGTTATCTCATTTATTTTAAATCTCAACTATCCAATTTGACACTAGGATGGAAACAGAAAATATGGATCCTTCATCTAGTACCACATTTTCCTTACCTTTCTCATAAACAATATCATAGTCATATCCCTACATTTTTGCCACCCATTTTGATTATTTGAAGGACACCTTTTCATACAAATAATATTGTAAGCTATGATATTTTTTTATCTAGAAATTGTGGTATATTATGTAATAATGCCATTATTGGACAACATGGATGATAGCCAATATGTCTTTTTCATATGTTGATTTAGCCAAATTTCACATTGTGAATTGCTTACTAGAGAAGAATAGGGGTTAAAAGTCAATTAGGGATAACACTCAAATTGAATACAAGATATTTATGAGTTTATTAAAGGTTGCCTTTATTTATTTAGACCAATTGAAAGAGTTTTTTTTAGGAAACATGTCAATTTTCCAAATATTTTGACATAATTGTACATAAATTTATAATAATACCATATCAATCCAAAGAAAGAATGCAATATTTTTATAAAATTAGGGAATTTTCATTCTTGCATCATTAGAATTTTCTTAGGATAAACCTACACACCTATTTTTGAAACTATATGGCCCAAGTAATCCACCTATTCGACTCCAAATGAGCACTGAAAATGCTTAGAAAAAGAGAATATTCTTATAAAATACTTAGGGTGATCTCCACATGACAAAAATGATTGGTCCATATCATATTGTAGAAAAGAACGCCATCAAAAGAGACTAGAATTAATTTTCATGTGCAACCATGAAACAATATATTTATGAGGCTCTAAAAAGTAGAGGGGGCATTGGATAATCTAAAAGGAATTACCAAAAATTCATAATGGGCTTGATGAGTCTAAAAATTAATTTAGGGATATAAGCCCCTTTGACCCAAAATTTGATGATAGCATAAACAAAGATCCAACTTAGTAAAAAATTGAGTAGCTAAGAGCTCATCTATCAAATAATCAATAATATAAATATGAAATGTATCCTTGATGGTTAATTTTTTGAGTTCAAATAGATTAAGGTACATCCACCAACTCCCATCTTTCTTGGTATCCTTAACTATTAGCCCGAGTAAGGATTGTTACTAGGGTGAATGATACCCACTTCTTGGATCGTCTTCACCATTTTATTAGTTTCACTATTTTCTCAAAAGGATACTAATGGGATTGAATATAAGGATAGAAGGGAATTGTTAAATAGTCATGGGAGCTTGGAGGGGTCAATAATTTGGGTTTCTCAAATACAATTGATACTTATCTTGAGGAGGCACTGCAAATTTGGTGGAGGATAAAGAGAGAGATGTTGAACATTTAGAGAGTGAAATTATGCTATAACATCAAATTTTCCTTTCTTTAACATTTTTTTCATATGATGGGAGGCAACCATATGAACTTCTCTTGCATTCAATACTTGTAATGAATACTCTCAACCATCATAGTCAAATATAATACAAATTTGGGAGTAGTTACAAATTATTAGGCCTAAGGTAAATACAACCACTAGACACCTAATATCACATCAATGCACTCTAATAAAACAAAAGCATATTTGTGGTAAATTCATAATCTCTTGTTCTAATACTAATATTGTAGCACTTTCCCCCATAAGACATTGCACTACCATTGGTGACCATAATTTTAAAATTATTGCAAGCATAGATATAGTAGTGTAGTTGGTCAAGTATTTTTCTATTAGAAAATTTATGAGTGCTACCACCATTTATTAGAACCACTATCTTTTTATTTTGATATGGTGAGTGAATTTAAGGATTTGGGTTGAAGAGAAGCTAGCTAGATCATCAGTAGAAATATGATCGTAAAGAGTGGTTCACTTTTTTAGAGAAACCAAATCTTCTTTTATGTCTATAAATTCTTAGATTAATTAGAAATCATTGTAGATTCAATGAGATACAAGCATTACTCAATATATTGTGGAACTTTTATAGATTTAATCACAATTGTAACATTCTCCCTTAGCCTTTTTCTTGGCATACTTCTTTAGAAATTCTATGAATTATGGGAGGTTTAGTTCATTTACCTAACACCTCCTTATTAATTTTGAAATAGGAGAAGTTAATTAATTTCCAATGGGATGCCAATTTATCTTCCAATACCTACGTTAGACCATCATGATAGGAATATAGTTTACACATGACAATCACTACCCCAAGATCCTCCTTGAGAAAACTAGTAAAATGACCATAAACAAATAATAGATCCAAGTCACATGTTTGGTTGGATATTTTCTAAAAACTCTCTAATATTCCTTAATTAAATACATTTATTGTATTTTAGTGAGAGAATCATAGACACTATAGAAAAATAGATTGTTGTTTCTTTGTGAAATTGTCACCAGGTGAGGAGAGAGTGAATTTGATCTTGAAAACCAATTAAACTATTGAAGGGTACACTTGCCCAAGTGGAAAGTGGAAAGGGGGAGCTTTTCATCCTAGGGAATTTCATACAAGACAAAATTTTATTCAACTTTTCCCAAAAAAATATAGTGATATATACCATCACATCTAGAAAGTATAGTTTGTGGATAAAGAGGAATACCTTAATTATCAAAGAGGGGAGTTATTATAGGTTTTTTTGTTGTTATGACTATAGTTTAAATTAGGTAGTTTATTTTAACAAATTTGGGAGAGTTGAACTTCAATGTTGTTGAGCCTTTCTTAATTATCCATCTATATGAGATTAAGGTGGTCATGGAGATAGTTCATAATGGGATCCTATAAATCCCATTGGTATAAATAATGGTGGCCTATTTCGATAGAGGTGAGAGGAAAACAAAAATGAAGTAACCAAATTTATATTGACTTTGACTAGAACAAAGAGATGAGCATAATGATGGAATCCACCAAACAAGATACAATTTGTGTAATTCCCCAAGCCAACACACTCAAAAAACATGAAGGAACTAATTTTCTTTTTGAAAAATGACAAGGGCATAAATACAATAACAATAAGTTGCACTTGCATAATTTGCACACAAATGTCATGTGAAACATAATGAAATAATGTCAATGATAACAAGACAACCTCACAGTCCCCAACTTGGTAGTCTGTAAGCCCAAGGAAAGGAAGGCTGGGCTGTTGAGCTGGGTAGTGGGGATACCTCTGGGTTAAAAAAAAAAAAAAACAAGACAACCTCACCATTGCATAAGAAAATTAGAAATAGTGGAAGACTTAACATGTGTGATAAATCCACCACAATGAATATACAAGAGAAAGGATAACACCTATACAATGATAAATTTCTAATCCACCATTGCATTCTCTTGCAACACTTCTCTAGAGTAGGATGAGGGAATCATCAACCTCAAATCCATACCTAGGAACACTTACAACACCAAACACAAAGGACAACCTTCATAGGATGTTGTCTACCTAGTAGACACAAACTCTCTACTAACTAGAATGATGATAGGTCACTTATAGGTACAACATGCTTCCCAAGCCAAGGAGATGCTATAATTATTGATCTATGATGCTTGTTTATAAAAAAATTTAAAAAAAAACCTGAAAATAGCACCCAAGCAATAGTTTGGTCCCCATAACCTACCAAACACCTTGGAACATCCTAACATTGCAGCTAACAATTGACATAAACTGAAAGTGACAAAATGACTACAAGGACCACTAAAGAATTTCATCTCCCAAGCACCTAAAACATTATAAGAATGAAGGAGAAGACAGTAAGGAGTGTTAGTAAGGTCTCCTCAACACCCCTAACTCCCACCCTAAGCATGAAAACACCAACATAAAGAGATACAACACATTTGGTTTTACAAGGCCTAATAAGAGGCTACAAGAGTTATTTAAACAACACCACACTTAATGTCCTAACCCAATTTTATTATATATTTATTTAAATATAAAAAATTGAATTTATTGATGAAATTCAATTAAATATTAAATGGAGATTCTGGAATATTCGTATGTTGAATATGATGAGTTGACTAATGTTGACTTTATGAAAATCTAAAAAAATATTTTTATATATGTCATCAAGGATTGAATGTTACTAATCAATTTGCAAGTATGTGCAATAGTAGGGTGACAGGATGAAGGATGAGAACATGGTTGAAGTAGGATTGTTTAGCTGGATCAAATAGTAAGCCAATTGGAATCTAGATGCACACACCACAAGTAGTGTGATAACATGCATTTGATTGACTTGCATTTATAAGAAAACAAAATTTTCTTCAATATGAATTATTTCAATGCTTACAAATGAATGATTAGTAGATTTAAATGTCTATTCAAAGCTTGGATATGAGTGGTTTTATTTAAAGCACACACGTGTATATATATGTGTGTGTGTGTGTGTGTGTGTCTTTGTGTGTGTGTATGTTATTAGAATATATGAAAGATGTGAATGAAGTCATTTAAAATGCATAAAGAAACATATATGTAAGTATACATATATATGGGGCGAGGGGCCTGGCTCGATTGGCTAAAGCATCTTGTTGCAGGCAAGAGGTCAAGAGGTCTAGTATCCCCCCAAACACGTGGTATTGGAGGGCATGTCATGCTAGCACCACTAGTCACGTAAAAAAAGTTTACCAGGTGCACTATAGTTTATAGGGGGACAAATACCTGACTGATTCCTACAGTCTAAAAAAAAAAGTATACATGCATACATACATACATACATACATACATATATATATATATATATATATATATATATATATATATATATATATATATATGTATATGTATGCGTACATATATATGTATTCATAATCAAATTCAAATTTTGAAATGTGAGTGATAACCGATATGCAATAAAATTGAATATGGAAGATCAAGAAATATATTCCAAGGAAAACCCACGATGGTCGTGGCCTAAAAAATCATTAATTCAATGTTCAAATTTAGGGGACGACGATGGCCATGACAAAATGTCCATAATTATAGTAACCAAGCTACATGCAAAGGTGTGATTTCCATTTTTATGTAGAGTGTGGGGAAAAATTAGAGGACGGATTGAGAAGGAAATTGACAAGAAGTGGAAGAAAGGATGAGGAAAATTCTCATCAAAAGATCAATCAAGGAGATAAGCTTAGCTTTACTGGAAAAGTATATTGAAATACATTGTTTTGGTTATCATATCAATAGCACAATAATATGTAAACTTTGTTGTCTGAATGTGTACGTGACTTGACTTGAGTCGATGGCATAGAGTAGCGACACCCACAAAGGGATTTCCAGGATTCAACCTACTATCTTGGTTAATATTTGAAGCTTATCGGCTAGCCTCTGTGCTAGACTATTGTGTTTGAGTCTCTTCTTCCAGCAACTGTGTGTTAGTCACGCACCATTTTGAGCCACATTGTGGCTATCAAAATAATAAATTTTGATAGAATGTGTAACTTGGATAAATGGAAAACCATAGGGGATCATTGATTGACCCTACCAAAGGATACCATCCTATGTATCTCTTGTTAAAATTGACTGTATTTTAATTTACTATTACAATTTGTTTTCTGTAATCAGCAAGGTCGATAATAGAATAAAGGGAAATCTTCAATATTGTAAATGTGAAGTCATGTTTGCATGAAGAGGATTATCCTCGACCCCTTGTAATATGTAATTTTGTCCCTTAGTAAGCCATGTAGGGGAATTGATCCTCATGGTTGATAGGGGCAAGTTGCTTGAATGTCTCAACAAACTTTGCATGATATATATATTTGTGTTCTATTGCTTATGATATGGGTAAGTTATGATGTTGTAAGGGTGAAATTTGAATTAGTATTTTTCTTTGAAATAATTGAAGGACCACCTGACCCCTTGAAATGGGTCAAATCATGAGCCATCATAGTCAATAATGTTGCCTAGATAAGGCAGGATTTGGATTGATTTCTGAGTTTCTTAAGTTTTTTGACTGAAGTAGATGCTCGAGTATGATATTGACAAGCAAGTTGATTATTTTTTTCTCATAATACTGCCATGTAGTTCTAAATTTACAAAATGGAAACTATATAGCATTTGAAGAATAGGCATTTTACTCTATGTATGAAACAGGGCTTTTGATTGTTTAAATTCAAAATAGTAAACAAAGTAAATGATAGTGCCTTATTTTTTTTAATGTTACTGTTTAAGTCTAAGACTGAAAATGGAAAATGTAAATTATAGAAATGCTTGTACAAGACTCTATCTTGCTAAAAGTTATTTTTTTATAGTGAATGTTCATGTGCAAATAATTTATTTTTTGATTGTTTAGAAATGTAAACAATTTACTTGTTTAGTCTATTTAGTAGGAAACATAACTTGCTTAAAACAATGAATGACCATGTGGAAACAACAATGTTAAGGTTTAACAGTAAGCGATAAATTGTTATCATAAACTTGCTCAGAATATTTATTTTGACTATGAAATGTCAATCAAAATATAATTAGTAGATTGCAAACCTGAATATGTTTATTTCAGAATGTATGCACAAAAATTAACATAAGTAGGCACATAAATATGTATGCACATAGAATTTTTCTATGTACATACATATACTTGTGACATACCTTCTTTTTTTTTTGTTACTTTTACAAGGGAAATGCTTAAGATGTTAAGCAAACGTAGTCATAAGAATGATATGACAGAGTGATCATTGAAATACTCTGTGAAACTTGAAACTTGAATTATGTTTAGAGTATGTATATAAATACACAATTTTTTATTTTTTTTCTTCTTTGAAGACTCATGTGGAATAATAGTTATATACTGGAAAAGAATAGTGATTATGTTGAAAAATGAGGTATTTTCTTAGCTTAATACTCTATAAAACTCTAATATTGCTAATCTAAGTAATCTTTTTCTTTGTTACATATATTCTTTGTGGGTGATTATCTTGATTAATCTATTTTACTATTGTAGAATGTAGACAGAAGTTGATAGAAGAACTAGACATGATATTAGAAAGATTACACAAGATGTACCATGGAGAAACCTTTACGGGAAAAAACTCCACCAAGAATTATTCTATTATTCAATCTCTAAATTACAATAGCTTCAATTCTTTCTTGAGAATGCTTCTTTTGTCTTTACCAATCTTCTTCACGTGCCTGCAATAACAATTATGAAAACTCTCTTCAACTTGAATGAGATATAGAGACAATATGCAACCTTGTACTCTCCAAAAGGTGATAATTACAATGCACAAGCTCAAGCCTTAGAAAAGGTATGCCATATTGCTTCAAGTTGTGTTATTATATGAATACTAAAGCTTACAACATGTGCTTCATGTGTTTTGGAATCCCAAATTGAAGCTACAACTCATCCTTCACTTTGGTGATAATTCCAAAGCTCTTCCTCAAAGTTGCACCCATAAGTAATCCTACTTAACCAAACCTTCAGAAATATCTTATCATGCAAGAGAGGTAAATCCAAGAAAGCATCTTGGGTGCCCAAGTTGGCTCCAAGTGATTTCTAGTTAACTAAAACATTTACTCAACACCATTCATGCAAGAATGGTCATCCCATGTTAACTAGAGGTAGTCCCTGTTATCTGTCATACAACTCAATGTTATTAGCCATGCATTCCAAGTTAAATAAAGTTAACTAACATACAACTGAAACTAACTAAAGACAACTAAGCCATAACTAAACTAAACTAAACTGATTCTTAACTGAACTAAACTGAATTGAACTAGACTGAAATTCATGCATGCAAACATCAAGCCATCATGCCTCTAAAGAGGCAGTTTAGTTATAGAGACTTGGGTTAGGTATTGGTTTTAACTGCAAGCAAGTTAGGCTTGAATGCGATAGTCAAAGTGCTATTTGTCTAGCCAAAAATCCTATGTATCATGCTCGTACTAAGCATGTAGATGTTCAATATCACTTTGTGCGAGAAATGGTTGAGAGTGGGAAAGTATTAATTGAAAAAGTTGACACTTTGATTAATGTTGCAGATTATCTTACGAAGCCAGTTCCTACAAATAAGTTCTCATGGTGTAGGAAGGCCATTGGTCTTGCATCATGTACTTGATTTAAATTTATTATTCCTTGTTTAGAATAATTGCAATGTATAATTTCAAGTGGGAGAATGTTGGAAATCAGATGCCATTTAATTGCAAATCCTAAACATTAATTATTTCATGTATCTCCTAGATTCTTGGAATGTGTTCAACAACAATAAGATTAGGATGATATTAATATTTGATGAAATAATCATGATTATTGATATTTGTAATTAATTCTAAATGTAAGGAGCATGTGAGGGCATCCATAGTGAGTTCCTAAATAATAGGGGCACATGGGGCACCCACATGGTAAGGTGACACTCACCTTGTGTTTAGTTAACTATACGAAGTAACAGTTAACACTTCTAAATGCATGTAAAGATCCTAGGAGTTAGGGTTTTATGTTTGCATGCATGAATTTTAATTTAGTTTAGTTCAGATCAGTTCAGTTCAATTCAAAATCAGTTTAGTTTAGTTCAATTCAGTTTAGTTCAGTTCAATTCAGTTCAGTTCAGTTATGGTTCAATTGTCTTCAATTAGTTTCAGTTGTATGTTAGTTAACTTTAGTTAACTTGGAATGCATAGCTAATAACATTGAGTTGTATGACAGATAACAGGGACTACCTCCAGTTAATAGGGGATGGCCATTCTTGCATGAATGGTGTTGAGTAAATGTTTTAGTTAACTAGAAATCACTTGGAGCCAACTTGGGTGCCCAAGATGCTTTCTTGGATTTACCTCTCTTGCATGATAAGATATTTCTTAAGGCTTAGTTAAGTAGGATTACTTATGGGTGCCAACTTTGAGGAAGATATTTGGAATTATCACCAAAGTGAGGGATGATTTGTAGCTTCAATTTGGGATGCCAAAATGCATGAAGCAAATGTTGTAAGCTTTAGTCTTCACAAAATAACACAACTTGAAGCAATATGGTGTACCTTTTCTAAGGATTGAGCTTGTGCATTGTAATTATCACCTTTTGGAGATTACAAGGTTGCATATTGTCTCTATATCTCATTCAAGTTGAAGAGAGTTTTCATAATTGTTATTGCGGGTGTGAAGAAGATTGGTAAAGATAGAAGAAGCATTCTCAAGCAATAATTGAAGCTATTGTAATTCAGAGATTGAATAATAGAATAATTCTTTGTGGAGTTTTTTTTCTTGCGAGGGTTTCTACACGGTACATCTTGTGTAATCTTTCTAATATCCTATCTAGTTTGTCTATCAACTTTTGTCTACATTCTACAACAGTAAAATGGATTAATCAAGATAATCACCCACAAATAATATATGTAACAAAGAAAAACCTTACTTAGATCAGCAATGTTAAAGTTTTACAAAGTATTAAGCTAAGAAAATACCTCATTTTTTAATAGATTCCTTAGTTGACTAGAGAACCTATGGGTAGTTGCTACTAGGAGGTAGATAGATATTATATTAGAAAGTTACCTTTCGGGACGGGTTCCAAAATGGAATTCAGAGAGTATAGGTTTGTTTTACTAGAACCTATCATTTTTTGTTGTTGCAACACACTTTTTATGCTTGGACAAGAAATATGGTTCATTATGTAAGAATGAATTATGTGATTTCACTCTCTACCATTCCTAGCATAGATATTGCACTTTATTTTTCTAACATACAAGATAGAATTTGCATGTTGATGTTGGGCACGCACCAGATTCCACCTTGTAGATTGTTCTCTTGCTAAACTCTATGTGCAAGGTCAGGCATTCTTCAAGTCAGAAGAATACCGGGGAAGTGTAAGCTTTGTGGTTGGGAGGTAAAGTGCTTCAACCATGTTCTCATCCACTAGTGGAGGCGAGCGATGAAGAAGAACCTTAATGTTCATTAGACTAATATAGTCTATGTTGTAACTTAATGTAACTATCATTTAAGTTCTTTATGAGAAATGTACCTTGAAATGATATTATGGTCTTTGATGCCAAGTGAACATGATATTGTAATTTGAATTTTGAAGAGAATATAAGAATCTGACTCTTTTTAATGGACAAGTGTGGCTATAATTGACTTTAGCCACTAGTTATGTCTCTTTAATTTGGAGTATATTCTTGTGTCATTTACAATAATTATTAAACAATGAATAATTAGAAATAGGTTATTACACTTAAGGAATGAGATCTAAGGAGTAGGAAGACTACACAACAGGTCCACAACATTGTCCAAGATTGCTAGACAAGAAAAATTGCATTCATTTTAAATCCAAAGGAAATATGAACCTGTATTCATTTTTATCCAAAAAAAAGGGTTCCTATTTTTATTTTACCATTACATTACATAACATATGAGCATACATAATGTGATCATGCTTGGATCTAACACCAAGTCAAATAATTACAAATTAGTTTCACTATCTATTTTTCATTTTATTACAATCCATCTCAACAAGAGATCTAATATAACATATCATTACAATTACATCAAATATGACCCAAATGTTCTTTACATATACAATTTCATCATATGAACCAAATGAAAGAAAAAATAAAATAATCTTTACCACATGAAGTCATATTTGACTCCAACCATGATTCTCCAATCCACAATGGTGGTTTCCATTCCATCCAACCTTGTGGAATCAAAATATCCACTCCCTCCATGCTAGGAGATATTCAAATGCACCACAAGCATAAAATCATACTAAGCACATTGGGAGAAGTCTTACACATTGTAACAAAGATTTTTGGCATCCAAGATCTTTCTAGCACTTCTAGGGTTTTCACCTAAAAGGAGAAAGATAGGCCAAAAAGCAATGTTCACATTCAAAGATTAATGTGATATGGATGAAATATTTCTAAATAAACTAATTAAAATGCATAAATATAATGAAAACTATTGATTATATTGAATGGAAACTAAATAAATGCAACTTATTGAAAAACACATTATGTAATGCAAAAACATCTAGAAATGTGAACAAAACTAAACAAAAATGGATGAAATTGAAAGTGTACGCTTGAGATATGGGTGGAGATTCGAAATGACTTTTGGAATGTTGTTGATGTTTATTTTCAAGCCTAGTTAGACTCATTCACCATTCTGGGTGAATCACTCCATGTTCTATAAAACTATTTCAAGACTCATTTCAGACAAAAGGGTATCTAGAAATGCAGAAAACCCTATTCAAGCCTAGAAATGGGACTCATTCTTCATTGATGGCAAATGAGTCTACTTTTGATTTTTGAATATTCAAAAGAGAAAACAGGAGATCTTGGTCTGCACTTTGGTTCTCTATAGGTGTTCGCTTTCGAAACTCTAATTTTTGAACCCAAAAAATTTTGTTGATATTTTTCCTTATCCAATGAAGAGATGACTTGAATGACTTTACAATAAAATCTTGAATTATTTCCAAGCTTCCAAGAGTCCTAAATCTGCAAACACACAAGAGAGAGAAATGTTGAATGTTAGGGCATGGGGGTTTCCTTGGTCAAACCCCTTTTAGACCTAATTAAACCAAAATGATGAAAGAATGAAATGAAATATGCAATAATGGATTTGATTACCTTGCCATGATATTTGATCTTGAATTTCTACAACTAAACATGAAGAATCTTCCCTTGAATGTTTGAAAATTGATGTATTAATGCCTTGAAATGGTGAAGCCCTAACTTACATGAGTTGAGATGAAAGAATGATGGATGAATAATGAAGAATTAATGCGATTTATGGTTTAGAGAGTTGATTTTATAGGAAAATTACCTTATTAGCCCAAAAATTGGATCCCTAAGGCTGACATGTGAAAATAATAAACTTCAATTTCAAATTTTCCCGCTCAAATGTCAAAAATGGCCCAAATGGGACTCATTTGGCATCCATGGTGAATGGGTCCCACTAGGATGGGACTAATTCACCATGGATAGAAAATGGGTTCCACATGGGCCATTTTGACAACTAGGATGCTAGGAAGTTGATAAATAAGGTTTATATTGTGACTTTGTCAGTTATTTGATCAATTTAAGCCTTGAGATGCACAATATGGGGTAATAGGGACCTATTAGTGATGATGTAAAGGTCAATTAGGGCTTGGGACATAGAATTCAATGTGAAAGTGTGATTAAATATACTTGACAACACTAAAATGAGGTCATCTTAGCCTAGAAAGTCACAAGAACCAATGTGAATGTGTAAAATACATTACAACACTAGGTTAAAGTTATGTTAGTTTACAATACTTCTATATTAATGTGAGGATGTATTTAAATATATTTTATAATGTTGAATTGGAGGAAAATGGGTTCATTAAGTCTAGAAAATTATGAAAGTATCTTACAAGACTTTACAACGCCTTTACAAGACATCATTTTATTCAATTTGCAAGGGTCCAAAACCTAGTGTGGATGTATAAAATTCCTCACAACACTTGAATCAAGGCCCCATTAAGTTCAATTTGTCATGAATTATTCCCATGTCAAGCAAGTTTCCTTTTTTCTATGGTACACACACATATCATACATGAAGAATACACTCAACATACACATCATATAAAACACTTATCCATTATCACAAGATGGATCAATCACTAGTAGGATCAAATAAAAGTCCTCATTGGGCACAACACAAAGGGAATATCACAAAACCATCATTAGGAAAACTCATCAATGTAACATCATAGAATCCTCATTGGGAAAACTCACCAATATCACATCACATCATCCTTATTGAGAAAACTCACCAATAACACAATTCAAGATCATATTTAGGTAACCCACCACTATGAAAGCACAAGGATCATCATTGGGCCAACTCACCAATGGTGGAATTAAAACATGGACACTGGGATAAGATGTTAGAGAGCTTGTTAGGGATTTTCATCATGATGCTCATTGGTATGGCTACATGATGAATCTAGTACCTCTTTCATATAGATGAGGGTACTTGACCATACAAGACCCAAGCTCCCCAAGTTGGCATGTATTCCCGAATGTCATTAGCCTTTACAAACACTAAAGAAATGAGAGATGCATCCATTATCTTTGTTAATTAATTACTTGTGTTTCATTAGTTTTTATTAATTAATTTTTTCTCCACTCATGCTCAACCTACAAGCCACTTTGGCCTAGGGAAACATTGGGATCCACTCTCATAACCCTCTTTAGTATATTTATCCTAGTCTCATCACACTTACTAATGAGTATAATACAAAAAATAATGCATACAAGCACAACATAAATATTTTCTAAAAAACTTGAAAGCACAATATTAAAATAATCCTTACAAAATACCATTAAGAAGACTCTAATTCCCCAAAATAAAACATTAAAATTCACTTGAGACTTTCAATTTTTCTAAACTTTTCAATAAACCCAAAAACAAAAAATTTATTCAAACTCAATTAAAATAGCTTGAATTTTCTTCAAAATTTGAACTTTCAAAAATAAAAATTTCAAGAATACCCTTTGGTGCTAAAAGTGCCCAAAACCCATTTTAAGCTATCTAATTCACTTTTCCATCATTTCTATAAAAAAATGGCATTATAAGCCCATTTTTATGAAAATTCCAAAAAAAATCTAAAACAAATTCTACAACATATAAATTTTCCAAATGAAATGCATTGGGAGGTTTTATCACACCCCTACTCATATTTCAAGATTTCAAATTGAAAAAAAAAAAGAGTAAATTAAAATAAATTAGAGAATCACCTCAATTTTTACCAAAAACAAAATTGTAGAACACTTCAACCACACACAAGGAATTCCCAAGATAACTCCCATGCACATTCCCCTTCCAATTCCTATCCTAATGAATTTTATCTCATTGAATTCCCCTTCCAAATTCTCTCCTTATCAACAAATCAAATTTCTCCAAGATGAGGGTTAATTCTCCTCTTATAATTTTCTTTCCCAAATTACATAATAAAAAGGAGTTTGCACCTATTTACCCTTTTTTTCAATTTTTAATTAAAAATAATATAATTTATTTAAATCTATTTCTTTAATTTGCATTTCACACAATTTTCCTCCAATTATAAATTTAAGCATTTAAATACATTTCTAAATAACACTCAACCTTTAAATTCATGATTTAAATCCATATAAGCATATATTTGAGTTAAATTTATGAAAATTAGAATTTAAACAAGATGTTAAATCAAGAATAAGCATGCATTTCCCAACCCAAGGAATTTTTGTCAAATAAATAATAACTTAAATTTATTTTATTTTAATTCTATTTTCCCCCTTTTCTCAAAACATGGAAAATATTTTGATAACTAATATAAGAAGTCATTTAAATTGTAACATTTCATTTACAAAAAATACATAGTTTAAACCATTAATAAAATATGACATTTACTAATCATTCATGGCATATAGGAGTTCTACAGTGACTCTTAACTTGGAGGTAGGTCAACACTAGTCAAATATGACATATACCATACTCAATTCGAGTACGACTGGATAATTATTAGGGACGCCAAGTATGACAACTTTGAATTAACCATTGTTGGGGAATAACTCAAACCTGTATATGTAGGTGGAGAAATAACCTTGTACCTATAACTACTCAACACATGTCAAGGGTACCTTCTCAATGTATATATAGTTGAGCATAACTTATATTCACCCAATGAAGTAGAATAGCATAAAGCATAAAAGTTCATTACATAAATCATTCATTTGAATATCAATAATGAGATTCACATTTAATCACTACATAAATAATTCACATCTCTATGAGCTGAAATGAACCAATAATCTAGGAATGTAAACATACAAAATTCCAACAACCAACATGTTGAGGAACCTCATCTTGAGCATGTGGTGGTTCATACACACCATGTATAGTAAGAACAAAAACCACAAAAAAATCATAAGGAAAAGGTGAAGTTGAAACACTGATCTCACATCATTAAACTACACATGAGAGGGGCACTACAATTTTTCCCTACCCCCCCAAAATAAAGGGTAGCTAGAGTTATATAATAGATTGATTATCTCAAATAAACTAGAATAACAAGACAATTGACTACAGGGGTAAAATTTGGATATAGAATTTTTTTTTACCTAGTGGTTTTAGAAATTTTAGATCCTTGTGGATAGGAAATGTAATTGGTTTGTTTAATTTTCCACTTAATAGAGATTTATATGTTGCATATGGAACATACTCATGGCTTGGATGGGTATACACATGTTGACAAGTATGTTTTCTCATCACAACATAGAAAAAATACTAAGTATTATGTCTCTCTTGAAAGGAAATCTAACCTTTAAGACTTAGAAAGATTAACCGAAGGCTTTGGTAGTCAAGTCTTGACTTTGCAAAAGCAATTTTGTGGTTTAATATCTTTTGTTTAACAAGGGGCCTTACAAGTGCTTCACTTGAGTTTGAGTGATAAGGGTTTTGAATGGTTTGAACTTTATATGAAACCCTAATTTGATTTCCAGATCTAAGATTTGAAAATAATCTTCAATATCTAATACTGCAATTTGTGTGATTCTTTCTTCCTAAATTAACACAAATTTGGAAAATAAAATTTAAAATATAGGGTAAGAAGAGATTAGGTTAATAAATCCTAAGGACAAAGACAATATTGATGGATCCCTCATAAAACCAATTCTTGTTTAACCAGAGACTAAATCATAAAGTCACAAGAACAATGCAATCTTCAAAGGTAATGAAACATTTTCAGATAATAAACATTCATATAGACACCCAAATTTGGAGTAACATAAATAAATCTTCACAATTGAACTAATATCAAGTTAGGTTCAAACTAACCATGCAAAGAAACTTACAGTTACTAAGCTAAAAGTGGTACAAACTAGAGATCTATCAAATATATTCACACTTCATCATCATTATAATTGTACTTTATCCAACATTGAAGAAAAAGAACCATGAAAACATGAGAAACCACAAGTGAAACACAAACATTCAATGATTTTATTCTATTGATTGCAAATGTCACATTACAACAATTCTAGTTTCAACAACCTTTATAATGAGAGAATTCCGCCCTTTTATAGGTAAGGACAACAAAACTCAAGATATGATCCATGGTGGAGTTCATCTCAATGCTAGAGGTCAAGTTTACATTTGCATTTAGTATTCAGAGTGCATTAAGTATTCATCGTCTATCTTCAACTAAATTTAGTTATATAATATTTCTTGGGATACACAAAAGTACAACATAATACGACTATCATAGCAATAAATTATAAATTTTATATCCCAAGAAATTTTGGGAAAAAATTCCTAAAGATACATCCTTTAGGTTGATCCAAAAAATGAGCTAGCTAGTGCCAAAATAAAAAATAAAAAAATTTCATAAATCACACTTCGGCCTTTCAATTTCTCTCTAATAACAAACTTGACAAAAATTTCTAGGATAGGGTTGACCTCCTCATTTTATAGACCACCTATATAATGAAATTTATAACATTAGATGTCATACTAGTGTATCAATTGATGATGGAAAGTCATCCATTTCACATTGTTATGTTGTGTTTTCAATGGAACTACTTGGTTTTCCAACCTTTCATTTGGTTCTCAATCCTTTCAAGGTTTCATTTAGGGAACAACCACCATGGATGAAAAATGACTTAGAGATACTATGAATATTACACATATAAAGTGAACTACCCTATATAATTAGTAATCTATGCTCTTGGTTTTTTATCCTAGACAAGTATCTCTCAACCATGTACTTAATGTCATTGGAGAAAGTACATCAAATATTTTTTATACTATAATATGTCATTGTTTCTTTTTTATCCTATCATACATGGAAATATTACACATGGTGCTACACCATTCTTGTGAGTTTTCATGTTTAATATTCCATCATTATTTACTATACCATTTTCACATAAAAATATATTACACATGATATTCTACATGTCATTTTTACATGATAACACTCTACACAAGTATTACACAACACGTTATATATGATTTGATACATTATATGACCTATGTTATATGACTCTTTTATGGTGATATATCTAGTCATTATTATTATTATTTTCCATCATTATTATTACATTATGATATCTAGCATATTTGGTCATTTATACTCTCCCACACTATTACGTGTACTTACATTGGGGAAAAATCAAGAGAACTTATTGCTAACCAATTTCAAGAAATTTCAAATTTATATCATATTATTTAAATTTTGGTTCAAAGCATTACTATGTGGAATGACATCTTTATAAATGCCACTCATTCAATCAAATCCATCATGATTTCATGTATTCAATTTGAGGGGATGCATACTATCTCATTTCTTAGCTTTATATGCCTCATGCATGTATAGATCGTGGAGGTCTAGTTGGTCACAACTATGTGAAAACCATATACATCATGATTTTATTCTTAAATTTTCATGGTCTCATGGGGAACCCACATGATTCCATTATCAAAATTTGCATGGTCTCATGGGAAAACCTCTATGACTCTTATTAACACTCAAAGATATAGGATCCCCAAACCCTAAAGACAAGATCAACTCCTGCGACTAAGGAATTTCAAATGAAAACAATGAGAGGACTTATGAATGGGCAAGGGAAATTAAGGAGTGATGCATGAGAATTGATTAACTCTCACTCTAGGATTTTCTAGGTTAAGGTGGGGTATTCCTTGAGGTCTTATAACAAGATAATGGAAGATAAACACACTATATCATATGCAACTACATTATCTAATGCACTATGAGCTCTAAAATATGTCAATGAGCTCATGTTATTATTGATTGCAACTAGGCCTATAAGACATCCAATAAAAAAATGAAAAAGATCTCACATATGCATCCAAAGATGAAAATAGTTAGATCCCCACAAGTGAATCCACTTAAAAACACATACATATGAAATAATTAACATACTATCATAATCATCTAATGACTCATCACTTTGCAATTTCTTAATATATGGAATAAGTTACATTTCTAAATCAAACTACAATTGTGAAACCCAACAATCACTTGTAATCTAATAGAAGAGACGATAGGACTAAAATGTGTGATCTTTAAACTTCTAGACTAATTCCTACTCCATTGAGCACTGAACTCAATACCTACAAGAAATAAAATGAAAAGTGTGGGCCAACAAATACCAAGACTTTTATATCCATCTAAGTTTACAAGATAAAAAATACCACATGACTAATCTACTTCAAAGATTCATTACCAACCAAATAAATTATATTTTTATTAAAAATCCATGAGTAGGTTACAAAAGGCCTTGCAACCTATTATATATTATCTTTCAAACTATACCTATATACAATCAACCTAGAAAATATGGCCAAGAAAACTCCATAGCATTGCTCATGAAATCTTCAAGAATATCCTTGTTGGTTAAGAAGATATTAGTCATAATTTCATCTCACTAGACTACCAATTTCTATGAAATAGAAAACATACTATAACCCCTTATAGAATCGAACTTCATCATTTGATGCCCTACACTTACCTAAGAAACATACAACAAAAATCTTGGCTAACAAATTAACCTCTGTACAACATCTTATATTTCAATGTATATAACATTTTAGTTGCCATAAGCCTTTTGAGCATAGGAAATCAATCAAATTAAATTTATGACATCCTAACCACTCACTATAGATCGCCATTAAGAACTTATCACATTTAGCACACAAAGGTAAAGATGATTACACTTGGAGAGTAGAGAAAATTCACCTTAGGTAAGCATATAAGTACCTTGGATAAGGAAAGAGATCTCACTAGCTACATAAGTCAATGACAAACAAATTGCATGCCTTCCAAGAGTACATATTAGTGCACATATAATAAATAGATTCTATTTAACCCATCTATAGATCTATAGCAAGTATAGTAGTAGTAAGAGATATACAAATATAAGTAGCTTGACCTTGAGGGGAAAGGAATCATCAATGCAAGCTCAACAAACATTTGTCACACTAACAATAGGGCTTGAGGCAAGGAAAGAGTGGAAATTTTTTCTATCAATAAAATATAATATACTGCAACAATAAATGGTTTTCCTATATAGCAAATATCATCTATAATGAATTGAGAATACCTTGTCAACATAACCAAATTAGAAAGAAATAAAACCTATGTAAGAGTTCCAATATACAAGTGCCAAAAACTACAAAAGTATCAAAATAAAGAGACTTGGGTGACCCCAAAGTCCATACCAAGCATAGATATGTTGAAGTAAATACATCAAGGTAAAATAATACCAAATTTTCAAGATATGTGGGCACAAAATATTACACACTTCTTCCCAAAATTAACTCTTTTTTGGGCTACATGCATATAATTACAAATTACTTAAGTGTCACCTAAGCTACAAGATAGATGTGTGCCAACATTAAATGTTAAACAAACTCATGCCCTTATGTATAGCATTCACTTCTTTTGATGTGGGCCCAAAATTATCATGCCATGTTGCATGAATCACATAGGAATTTGTTATGAAACTCAAGCACATCATCCTTTCTACATAGGTGATACATGGCACATGATAATATGCAACATACATTGAGTGGAAGCTACTTGATGAGACTAAGCCTGCCACTACCAAAGGCAACACAAGGCAAGAAACTAGTATGAATTTAAGCACAAATAGGAATTTGAACCAAGCCATGGAAAGGGAAAAGAGATCCAAGGTACTAGGAGTGAAGCACAATTATACAAGTTTCATAGAAACAAGGTTGCAACTAACAACTCCATTATTAATTTTACATTATTTCATGAATGTGTACACAATAGAGGTCAAATCATTCATAATTCCACCACAATCCTATACATAATTATTTTATTCTCATATTTACATGCTCTCATAGGAGCACCCTTGCAACTCCATTCTCATGCAAGGCTTCATGCTTGTATATATTGGGAGGTTGACTAGGTCACAACTCCATGGCAACTATCTACATAATGATTTTATTTATACAATTGTTGCATATTTTTACTATAATTCATTTACATCTACATGTTAGGATGAAAATTATGAGCAATAATGTACTTGTGTATACAAAGATATGGAAGATGTTGCTCTATGGGTACATTACGAATTTTGAATCATCAACCATTACTATATCCAAGGTTTGCCTATGATTTCAATTATTGCATATTTTATTTTTGCATGCATGACACATATATTTGCACACACACCAAAATGGGAGAAAATGTAAGGGATAAAATTTTATACTCTCCCTTGTTACTCCATTTTATACTTATTTTTGTTCATGCCATGAGTACTTAGTCATAATGTTCATTTTTTCTTGTTTACAAACTGACACTTTGCTTCCAACCCACCTATCAATGACATGCTCACACCTAGGACCTTATCCCTTGTGTTGAATTTTTATTTTTTCACCTCTTGATTAGACTTCACTAGAAATTGGTCCTTATCTCATAAAATTGTCCACCAAAACACCTCTAGTTGAGCATCTAGAAATTGCAATTATAAACATCTCATAAGTATTTTGTAAAGACACATAGAGAGTCAATCATTAGCACTCCTCATTAGAATATCATTTGACTCCAAAGGAATTTAAGGACATATCTCTAGAATAACTTTGCATACACCATCATCAACTCATTGATGTTATTGTTTTTTCCAATCTATGTACATGAGATTGGCTCATCATTGAGACAAGTTGAGGTTATCAATCTTGTACCTCTAAACAAGCCCTAAACATGACAAGTTTTAGATGTAGGTACAAACATGCAAATTTGCACAAGATGCATTAAGATAAAATAATTTTGCAATAGGACTTAGCCATGTGGACAAGATTGTGGGTATGGTTTTGGCTGAAGTGCTAGAGAACTCATTATTACCTGTTCTATGTTAATGGGTCAACTATCTACATCTAGATTTGAGATCCATCACATCAAACACATGTATGTTTTATGCCTGTAGAATGTCACTTTGATAAAGTATGCTAAAAATGATCTCCAATCTCCCATTACGATCTCTTTGCTTTACCACTTAACTTGAAAGGAAACAAAGAAAGCAAATACATCAAAATACATGAATCGAGACAATTCCATTACATCTTGTAGAACAGGGATGTTAGAATAGTACAAGTAGTTGAGAGAAATGTTGTACTTAAATGGTGTTGAAGGCATCCAATGAAGCAGACCCAAGGTTTTTTATATAGCAATTCATAGGAATAACTTAGACTAACGGATACAATTTTAAGCCTATGTAAGTAGTTAAATCAGTGTTATGTGCAAGGTTTCTGAGGATATACCTTAGATTCTAAGTTCATTTGTTCAAAGTTTGTGAATGTATATACATTATCTTCTCAAATTTTAATGTTAGTTCGACCATGTAAGAGATTCACAGATTTTTCACAAAGTTATCAAAAAATATATTTAATTTGATATTCTTAAATAGATTATAAAAAGTGTCCAGTGGATAGTCCACTGCCCTGGCTGTGTTTACATTAGGAACTCGGGGAAACTTACAGACTCCTCTATAGATGAAAAGATGGGACAAAAAATAGGGAGGATATTTTTGAGGAAAAAACAGTTTCCTTAGTAATGAAGTTATGGATAAGGAAGACAGGGTATATCACATGGAATATCTGCAAATTTGACTTTTTCCATGCCTTCACATAAAGCAAAATCATTGTAACTTGATTTCTTTCTGAAGTCCTCATAATTTTCATACAGTTGTTCCTGTGTAATTTAACTCTTTGCCAGGGATCAGCCTCAGTACAACACAAGAGAAAATGAAACAATCCAATTCACTTTTTGTTTATTGCAATATTGGCCATTCCCATTCTAACAAAACACAACTTCAAAAGTAAGTCAGGTTTAAAGGGTTTCAATTCATGCCAAGACACTGATGTAGTAAATTTGGGAGAAACGAAGTCCTTTTCCTAATGAAACATCCAAGTTTAAAAACCAGAAGAGTAAAATTATTGAGTAACCTTTAAAAGAAAATGAAAGAAGGATTTGCTGTTAAGTATTTTGATTAACTTTAATCTCAAATTGTCAAGAAAACTTTATCAGGGTGTTGTTTGCATACACATGGTAGGAAATCATGAGCATTCAGTATCAACATAAAACAGTTTCTTCTGTAATTACCATCATGAGACACCTCACTACATATAGCAGTTATCCTAAGGAATATTCACCATATGCATTAAAGCATGTAACAACTTAAATAATGATAAAGTAGATGGGAAAAGGTTATATAGCCTGCAAATAAATCAAGAAATTTGAAAACTTATCAAGTTTCAAGTCTCTGAGTTCGAAACCAAAGTAACTGTACTGGACAGGAATGAGCCTATGCACAATATAATGTTCATGACTCGAGTAATGTAAAGAAATCTCCTCAAACATAAATATTTTGTCATCAATAATACAGAGCAGTTGGAAATAGTGTTGGCTGAATTAAACATATACCACTAGACATTATTTTCTATACCCTTTTGATATTTTAAATCCATGGACAAAGAGCTCGGACTATAATTCAACATCAATACTATATATCCAAGAGAAGAGGTTTGGCTCTAGGCAGAGGAACCGATCCTCCTCTTTTCTCTTAAACTTACATATATCTAAACAATGAATTTAGGGTAAGGCTCTATGGAGGGAGTTTTCTGAAAAAAAATTCAGTGGTTGCTGCTAAAATGTTTAAGGAATATTTTAAAACTGATGATCTAATGATTTTAATAGTGCAATTCAGCTTAAAAGTTTAAGCTCCAAAATTTAAAGAATGAACTGCAGTGCTTTAATAAAAATTCTCTCATTTTTATTTTCTGATAGGAATTTAAAATTTCAGATGATAGACAAGTGGCAGAAAAAATTCCTAAGCTGTATGGGCAATTTCTAGCCCCACCTCAATTTCACCCGCTCAAATCTGCAATCCTAAAAGATAGGGGCTGCTATTTTTTAGAAAAAGATTCCAATTAATCGAAACCCCTGCTCCATAAAAATAGATGTGAAAGCCCTCCATAGAACCGCACTCTTAACCTAAATATATGCTGCCTGCTTATGAGTCCTACATTGTTAAGCTATTTGTTGCAGGTGGTGTAGCCATTCTCTTGTCCAAGCAAACTACTGGGTAAAACAGACAAATATGTACTAGCCTTAAAAACTCTTCATGCTGCATGAAGCTTTTCACTTTTCAGACAAAGCAGAAAAATACCATAATACAAGGAAAAACGGTTTTTCTACATCTATTTTCAGATGTCGGAGCAGTAATACATGGTGTTTCACATTTAAGGGCAACTTTGATACAAACTTGAAACTTAAATGCATATTATAATTAAGCTCATTCATTAACTATTACAAAGAAGATACCCAATATGACCATGACAGGACTGGCCCTAAATATGCCCACTGTTCATCAAAATGAAAGTTTAGTATTGTTGAACATTATATAGAGCACCACTGCTTGCATTCTTCTAGGATTCGCAAATAGTAAAAGTTTCATTGGGTGAAGCAAAAAGTGGAGAGGTTATCAATCAACTCAACAAATTGACCTGGTCCAAGGAAGGAACCGAAGGGGACGCCCAGAAGACAACAGAAGGGCCTAAAAAGGCTTGTATCATCCAGAGAACTATTAGTTAAATAGTAATGGACATTGAACATGTTTATATGGGTTTGTGCTAGTATAAAGGGTAAGGGTTTCTACAGAGTGGCCAACCTCTGGTGACACTTGAAAACCCCTTGTTGGAGAATTTCTCTGCAACTGAACTTTGATGGCAACATCCTAATATGGATGGATCGGTGTTTAAACCTTGAAACAGAAGCTCAAAATCAAAATGAGCTGTCAAACCGTTTCAGGTGATTGTATGACTTTGATAAGAAATCAACTCATTTTGACCTTTTATTAATGCAATTAAGCTTTTAGATCGACAATCTGTTGAAAGAATCCGTTATTTTAGATTAACATTAAATATACAAATTCCCGACGTACAACCTTGACAATCCAAAACATAAAGTGACCGGCTGTGAGTGTGAGCGTCAGAGTTCTCTGATTTAGAATTATCTGCTTATATAGTACATACACGTATCTCAGAGAATTTTGCAATGTTAGATTAATCCATGAAACAATATGCAGACTAAATCACTACAAAATTTCCGGCAGATCTTCAAAGAAAACATGAGAAATCCTATAAAAAGTTAAAACAGAAATTACAAAGCAAAATAAATAAAAAATGTTTCTGCCATAAACATAAACACCAGACAGAGCATGCACAGATTTATTTCAGGATGGTTCACAGATAATGTTGGTCCAGGCGTCAGCTTGCCTACCTAATCATATCCTCTGAAAAAGGGTACTTCCTTATGTGGTAGTATGGGGAGGATGACCTACAGGTGCCTTAGACCACACTTGCTGAGGCAGAGCAGTAGGAGACGCATAACCACCACGCATGGCCACGGGAGGGGATGGCTGTGAAACATAATAGTATGATGATGCCATAGGCACATTATCAACAGCAGAAGTGGAACCCACAAGAGGCATAGCTGCAGCTCTTGGGATGACCATCACACCATCATCCTTAAACTCATCTCTAGGCACAATATCAACGAGGAAATCAAATATATCAGTCCTACCAATGGCTGCAGCAATGTCATTCTTCTGCAGAGTTCTCCTCTTGTTCTCCTCCGTGTGCATCCATGACCTCAGAGTGAGCTCGAGAATGAACATCTCACAGGCCTTGGCAAACACCACTGGAGCCTCTGCAGAGATCATCTTCACATCCTCATCTGCCTTCATGATTTTCTTAATTCTTGCCAGAGGCAGGCTGTGGGCCTTGAAATCCACTGTCTGCTCAATCTCATGCATCTGGTTTGTCCAGAATGCCTGGAGCTGCTGACGGTAAGCCTGTGTAGAAGCAGCAAAAGGCATCATGGAGGGTGTCCTGTATGGATTTGTGCCATAACCTACTTGAGGTGGTTTTGTAAGCTGATGATCCATCAAGAAAAATCACACTTCTGAGCTCAAATTTCATCAACCATGTTTTAGCCTAAAGTTGTTTTTGCATGTTTTTGACAATTGGGTTTGCCGTCGATGAGTTGAAAAGGATGGAAATCTGATAGAATTGTACTAGGTGACTGTATGAACAGAAGCTACAAGGAGTTTGCATAAGTATACATTAACTAAACAGACAATTATTGGTAATAAACATTGGTTAGTGTACTTAATACAAACTAAGGGTGGCAACTTAAGGAAATTTAATTTATTTGAGGGTAGGATCTCAACCACTTACCTGCCTTCACCGTCTTTTAAGCACAATGCCCATGTTTGTCCTGTGCAAGATGTGTATTCCCAATTTTCAGGTTGTTTTGTAATGAACATTTTTCTGTACTAACACATGTCCAAATAAGCTCTGATTTGCCAACAATGGCGGTATTTCCAATATTTTAGACGGTCCTCAAATAGCCCTTTCAAAAAAGTTTGGTTAGTTGTACATGTGTTTCCATTCTAGATGCCTCTCACATGGACCTTTCAAAATATTGTGGTTGATGTTACATTTACAAATATTTTATATTTTATTTTTAATTGATTTGATATTTAATGTTATTAAGGTTGAAACTACTGTCAAAAACAGTGTACTTATTAGTAGGCTTTCAAATTTTTAAAGACCCTGATGCTAAGAACTAGAGGGAATGGTTTGATGATGAGGATTGTGACTTGTTAGGTTCTTTTTTAATTGCAAAAAATGATGTTACCTCTAAGTGCCCTTTATGGTGACATTTTGATGAAACCCAAATTTAAACAGCAAATAGATTCGGAATATTTTTTTAGTTCCACTTTAGTTGGATGTAATGTTAGACTCATCCTTTAAGAAGAAGCATGCATAAGAAATGATTTTTTTTATATAAAATAAATAATATTTTTGTTCAAGATATAGAGTTTTTTCAATGTACTAAATTTTTTTATTGCAATTTATTTTTTCATAAATTGGTCTTAGTTTTGAGTTTACTATCCGACTAATTTTATGAAGTTGTAAATGTTTTGGATTGATCATCCTCAACAATATTCATCACCTCAAATTAAATTAGAACTAAGATCATGCACCTTACATTAGATTGCAGTGTAGTCTAGTCCTCCCTTCTAAAACTATTTTTCATGCTCCTTGGGTTTGACCTTTTTTTTTTTTTTTGACTATTAAATGTTGGGTTGCGATCCAAAACAACTCAAGTTTGTTAGAGTGAAAAATTTAATCATCTAATTAATTATTATTAGGTCCTTATTCACACCAGCATGCTTAAGCTTATTTTGGTCATGGTTTCTTTCTCAAGTTGTAAGATTAATACATGTGCCTTAATCTAATTTAATCCTCATCTAAGGTTTCATCTTTACCCTTTATCAAGAATTATTTCATTGCATATTGTAACAATAATCAATATTGCATCAATAGAATTATCATTCTCCATAGAAAATCAATAACTTTTTCTCTCTTCTATGATAGGGTGTTTTGGTTACAAATGATCTCTACAAGTTCTAGGATTCAAGCATCAACTCCAACATAGTATAAAGTTGCAGATTTGTATTTATTGGTCTATTTTTAGAGATTCTAACTTGAGTGTTCAAATGATGCATCATTTTAAGCAAAATGGACATCACTGTTCATCTAAAATGCCCCAAAACCCTAAAATTGCCTATCTAAATGTTGAAATTGTAGTCTAGAAAAATTAAAGTATTTTTTTTTTTGGTTTGGAGATTCTTTTTGAAAAAATATACATTATATGGATTCATATAGTTGTATGGAATTAATACTCTATATCATCATTATACATCTTTTTTGTAGGCTCTATGTAAAAATTTGTCACCTAGCTTTAAAAAATTAGCAACTATTTTAATTTACAATGACACAAAAATAAAAGGCAAAACAACCTATTATAAAACCTAGCAAAATCTAAGGAATATTCATGTATGCCATGTAATAGCTCCACTTGTGTAAGTGTACAATTAATGTTTTGCTTCATCACAATCATCATCCATGACTTCGTCTATACATTTCATAATGCATTTGGTTTATCCAATAGGTAAGCTAGTTTTGGTAAGGTATTGTCCATAGATTTTTTTGGAGCTTGTAAGTCATGGCCATATAGGGGTTAGTCCTTGGCCATTTCAAGACCAAGGGGATTGAACTCCCCTTTGTCAATCAACCACTAGACTATCACCCAATAAAGTGACATCACTTGCAAATATTTGCCACAATACTACTTTGCCATGGGGCCACCAATCCACTACCACTATGCTACCCAACTCAACAGTGTCATCAACCAACTACCCAATTATTGTCATCTAGTCACCCAACAACCACCTCCTATCCAATAGTCCCCTAAAGGAGCTATTTCTTGGTGTAAATTAGCTATATTTCATCCAATTTTTGAAAGTGAATAGTTGTCTATAAGCTAGTTCCAAGTACTTTCTAGTGGCACTAGTATTTTTAGATCTTATTTTAGTTGAATTTTATTACGAATTGAGGTGAGATCATCCTTTTTTGGCTTTTGATCTCATATATATTTTCCTATTTCTCTATTTTTATGTTGTGTGTAGCATTGTAAAGGTGTTGATAATATCTTCATAACCATCCATACACATTTTCTAGGATCTAACCCAAGTATCTTTATTCAATTTATCACAAATTTACATTTTGATAGACATTTTGGCACTTTTTTTTATGAGATTACTTTATTTAAACTTATTATTATGTATTGATATTATTGGTCTCTAATTTTATCATTTTAAGGTAGTGCTATGGTTTTTCTATTCATCCTTTTATGATAATCCTAAATAAGGATAATTATGAGTTGATAAAATGATATATTAACACATTTTAGGTGGCTTAAAAAATTTCCTTGTCTTTATGGACTCATATCTAAACTAACTACACATAAGAGGATATTAACATGGAGTAATAATATTGATCATGCTATTGGAGTGATTTGTTCTAGTGTTGATCATGAGACTATGTGTATCATTTTAGGCATTGATTACCTCCACACACATTGGACTAAGATTTGGAAGATATTTTAGAGAACCACATATCTCTCCATTCCTAGATGATACAACAAGTTGCAACATTCCCCTTAATGATGTAGCTAATATACCCATTGATGATGATACTTTAGACGATCTTGAACATATTGTAGTTCTTACATATTTTGATGGTACCATGGCTTCTCTTCTTGATTTTTCTCCTCCTATCAAGAGATCACATCTTTATTTTATGTTTCTTCTAATGAGATTAGTATTGCTATATCCATGGCTCTTATTGATCCGATGTAATTAGACATTCACCATCTTCTCGATATTGTTATTTGGAATTCCCACTTCTCAATAATTTTATCTTTATTTGTGGAGTATCCTATTACGGATTTGGAGGATTCATTTGAGGACATCCATATCCTCTTTAATGAAAACTCCATCACTATTGGCATTCCATCATCTTTATATTTGGAGATTTTTCTTCATCAATCTTCATAAAATTTTGTATTAACATCACCTGATTCTAATAAATCAACATTTGATAATTTTTTTAGTGATATACACATTTGGATTTGGATTCACTAGTCATCTACATTATAGAAATATATTATGCAATCATCAATGTATATGTTTCTTCCCAAGGGGAGAAATTTTGTTTGCAGAAAATGAAGTATTTTTTGTATATAAGATCTCGTCATTGACACATGAGCTATATCTTTATAGTGTAGAAAAATGTATCCCTTTACATTTTCACACTTAATTTGGGAATTAATATTAAAATGAACTTAATTATGCCTTAATTTAGTGTTGTAATATGTATTTTACATATTCACATTAAGCATTAGGGCCCTATTAACTAAAATGGACTTAATTGTTCCTTATTTTAGTGTTGTAAACTGTATGCCTTTACACTTTCACACTTATCTAGGGCCTCTTTAATTAATTGAGCTTAACTTCCCTTAATTGGCCCCTTTAATTCAAATCCAAGCCTAATTAATTGCATTTTTCGAAGAGGAAACCTGACATTCATTAATGCCTAAACATAACATTCATCCTTGAAGAATGTGTGTCCTAGGTAAGTGACCTAGGACCCATTCACCATAGGGCGAATGGGTCCTCACTTAGACCTATGACCCTATTTTAAATTATGTTTTTGGCAATATTTTAACATTTTCAAATCCGTAATTCAATATCAACTTGTGAAATTTGAATTTCGGGAAATTAAGGTTACATACCTATAAATATTTCATTTCACTATGTTTCACCTATAATTTCAAGAGAGCATCCTATATTTTCAAGTGTTCAATTTTTGAGGCAAAGTTTATGATCAATATTATTGTCAAGAGCATTCAAGGGTAGATTTATTCATCATTTGTTGCAGCATTCAAGATCCAAGTATACATGTCAAAGTTATGTGGAGTCGTATGTTTTTGGAGCTAACATTGTGATGTAGGTTTCAAGATCTAATTCAAGCATAAATGAAATTTTTTGGCATGGGGTCATTTTTTACAATTTTTCCTTCCTCATTTGAATTGTAAACCACTTTTGTGGGTTTACCCCATTTAAGTCAAAGATTCAAAGAAAGATTCAAGTATCAAGATCCACATCCATTAAAGCCATTTCATGCAAAATCAACATCAAGATTTCAAATTTCCAAAGGTTCATACAAGGGCTTGGTGAGTTGTGACATTGAGTTGCTCATTCATCATTCCTTTCATGCTATTTCATTTATTTCAAAGTTTGAATACTCAAATGGGGTTTGACCAAGGCAAACCCACCATCACCAAAAACAACATTTTTCTCCTCTTGTGTTTGTGTTTACAGGTTTTAGGTGGAAGATCCTTAGAAGGAAAAATTTGAAGAAAGTTGCAAAGTTGTCAAAGTTGTCACCTTTATTGTCATTTCACATAAACTGAGATTCTGGATTTATTTCTTATTGTGAAAATTGAGAATCTAGAAGTGTAGACACAATAGCAAAGAACCTAGAAACCATTTTTATAGAGCCCTAGCCAAGAACCATTCGCCATAGGGTGAATGAGTCCCCAATGAGCTTCAAAATAACACTTTCTACAAAAGGTACACAACATTTATCCCTTCCAAATTATCCATAAAGTTTGTAGGTTGCATCAATTTTATGCTTAATCTTTTAAATTCACTTTATAGATCACAATTTGGAGTTAGTTTTCTATTTTTAATCTTTCTCCCCAAAGTGTTATTTGGCCTAGACCCCCATCCTAACACAAAAAAGAAAATTGCAAGATTCCTCAAAGAATTCACTCACCTAAGGGTTGAAAGTGGATCTTGACTTGAGGGATCTCATTTCCTAAATGAAATAGAAGAATAGATCAGGTTCATTCACATCATTTTTCCTTTTCTATTTATAGTAAGTTTGGTGAAATATTCCAAATTTAGTATAAAACCCTATGTGTTTGAACCCTAACCCTCATTTTTCTATGTTTCAATCTTGATAGGCGGGATATATAGTCTCATATTTTCTCTCCTTTTAGGGGGATATCCATTGTATATTTGTAACTTAATTAGTCATTAGGGGTTCATGTTTAGTCCTCCTTTTCTTGTTTCACTAATACATATTAGTTGATTTTTTCTCACTTTTGGAGAGAAAGTTTTTCCCATGAGGTTTGTTTCTAGCTACAAGAGATTTAATTTTTTGTACATGGGTACCTCATTAGGCCTTATAATTGGGACCCTCATCATTAGTGCACCTAATTAATTATTAGTATATACTATTCACACTAGCATGCTTAAGCTTACTTAGGTGATGCGATGTTATTTCACCATCAAATTATGAATTGTGTTCTCATTGGAGATATTTGGAGGTTTTACCCCTTGAAATGGCTTGTTATTATCAATTATTTATACCTAGGATATCACCCAAACTGACTTAGGTAACATATATAAGCCTTAAGCTGACCTAATTAACTAAATAACAATATACTAATGATAATATGACTTAATTAAGACTTAAGATAGCCACAATCCAACTATTCATAACCATATGTACACTAATATTAAAGGTGTAGCATGCCCCCCCTCTTCAGATAAGCATTGTTCTTAATGCTAATCAAGTGTGGATTTTCTAAATGAACTCCTTGTCCTCACATGTGGCATCTTCAATTGGTAAATTATTCTATTGGATGATACCCTTAATGAGTGTTGTAGTCCTTACCTTCTTTATGTGTTTGATGAATGAACTTTGGTTCCAATATGATTCTTCCTTCTTCATCAAGCTTGGTAATATTTCTTAAGCAGGGATATTATGCCCAATTACCTTCTTCAAACAACAAACATGAAAAATTGGATGTATCTTTGTTGTTGGTGGAAATTCCAGCTTGTAGGAGACACTACCTATCTTTTGCATGGTTTGGTGTGGGCGATAATATTTTAAAGAAATCTTATTATTTTTATGTTTCTTCAGTGACATTTTCTTGTATGGTTGCAATCTCAAGAAGACCCATCACCAACTTAAAAACTTCTTCCACTATGATGTTGGGGTACATGTTGCTTCATTCAATATTGTGCCATAGCTAGATTCTCCTTGAGTCCTAAGAGGACCTATTGTTGATGAAGCGAGTGGTCCTCCACTATCTGAACTCTTGGAAAAATCTTTAATGATGATGTGATGAAAGGAGGGTGATATCCATATAGTGTAATAAATGAAATTTTTTTTAATGAACTATTAAAGGAAGTGTTATGTCACCATTCTTCTAGTGGTTACCAATCTACCCATTGAGACTATTTATCTAAAATGAAATAACATAGATATCCTTCAAAAAAATTATTAACAATCTTAGTTTTCCCATTAGATTGAGGGTGATATGAAAAAACGTGAGCCAATTGAGTACCCAAACATGAGAATAAATATGTCCAAAAGTGACTAGTAAAGATAGGATCACAATCACTAACAATAACCTTAGGTGTACCATGTAGCTTTCATATATTATCTAAAAAATATTTTTCCACTATACTTTTTGTAAAAGGATATGATAATGCAATGAAATGTGTGTATTTAGTGAGGTGATCTACTACTACCATGATGACATCATTACCTTTAAATTTTGGAAACCCTATAATGAAGTTTGTGGATACCTCTTTCCCAACATTGGCTAGGAATAACTAAGGGCTACAAGAGACCCAATGTCTTAATTGTATCCCCTTTATTTCTTTGACAAACCAAAAATTTAGCCACAAATTTTTGAACATCACCTTTTAGCCCTTCCCAAAAAGGTCTTTCTTGACTCAATGATATGTCTTCAAAAACCTTTCAAATGAACACCAACTAGAGAGTCATGAATCTTTGTGAGAATATTTTGTTTAAGAGTGGATGCTTACAGAGATACAATCGCTATGTATACCACAGACCATCTCCCTTCTAACAAAACTTATCTGAACTACTAAGATCACTTTGTAACTATTGAATGAGATTACTTGTAGTAGCATCTTTATGCCACTCCTACCCAATCTACTCGTAATATTGAAATGGTACACAATAAAGCTTCATCCCTCTTATCCTTCCTATAAAGTGCATCTACCATAGTATTTTCCCTCCCTTTCTTATATGCAATATCAAAGTAATATCTCAACATCTTAGTGACCCATTATGGTTTCTCTTCAAAAGATAACATTTTTTCCAAAAAATATTTTAGGTTATCATGATTTTTCTTAACCTTGAAGTGCCTACCCATTAGATAAGACCTTCGTTATTTTACTACATGAAGAACAATTAGCATTTCTTTCTCATAAATAGCTTTGAGTTCATTCTTACCCTTCAATTTATGAATCTCATAAGAAGTGGGTTGAACCTCTGCATGATAACTGCTCCTATATCATTTCTTAAAGCATCACATTCCACAATAAAATCCTTCCAGTGAACTTTGGAGTGGAAAGAACTAAATTTATACACATAGCCTCCTTCAATATCTCAAATGTTGTATTAGTGAACTCATTCCAATAAAATTAATCCTTCTTAAATAAATTTGTGAGGGGAGCTACTATATGACCATAAATATTCACAAATATTCTATAGTATCTAGTCAATCCCAAGAATCCCTCAATTTCTTAATGGTTTTGGGAATAGGAGATTCCATGATAGCCTTAATTTTTTAGGATCCAACTTTACTCCATGTGAAACTATGTGTCCCAAGTACTCCACCTCATTGAGACCAAAAACACACTTGGATGACTTAGGATAGAGTTGATGATCTTTGAGAATTTGTAATTCTTGATTTATATGTTGCAAGTATTCTTCTCATATCTTGTTATAAATCAATATATCATCGGAGAACACTAATATAAACTTCCTTAAGAATTTCTCAAAGATGGAGCTCATCAAAATTTAAAATATAGATGGTGCATTTATAAGACCAAATGAAACCACAAAAAACTCATAATGACCTGGGGTCATGAGTCCTAAAGGCTATCTTAGAAATATCTTCTTCCTTAATTCAAATTTGTTGATAACTTGATATAATATCTCATTTTTCAATATATAGATCCATTCAATTCATCTAGAAAATCATCAATGGATTGAATATGAAACTTATCTTTGATGGTGTACATTTTGAGCACTTTATAGTCTAGGAACATGCACCAAGATTCATCCTTCTTATGCACCATCACCATTGGCAAGGAGTAAGAACTTTGGCTATGCCTGATAATTCATGCCTCTAGAATCTCCTCAACAATATTTTCAATATCACTTTAATATTATATATATGGGTACTTTTAATACTTCATGTTGGATGGTTGGCTCCTTGGAACTAGTTATATGGAATGATCATGATCCCTCTTAGGAGGAATTCCTTTAAGAATATATTTGAAAACCACTAAGTGAAGATCAATGACTACTTGTAAATCTAGATGTGTGGGACCATTAGTTTGATAGTCTTCTAATGAACATAATTGGGCCACAAATTCCTTAACTCCTTTCTTAAGAAAATTCTAAATTTGATGAGCACTTATCATTTTTTGGGACTTTCCCTTCAACCCTTGTAGCTCTACTATTTTTCCTTCTGATTGAAATATCATCAATGGTTATTGGAATTTCATATTGATTATTTTTAATTTAGTAAGCCATTGTACTCCCAAAATAATATCTACTACACCCATGGAGATAACATACATTGGGAAATCAAGGTGATAATCTCACATGGATAATTTAATGTTGTGGAATTTTCTAGAATAACTAATAGTACCACCATCTTCAATCAAGACCTGAAACTTTGGAGTTGGATATATAGAACAATTTAGACAAGTATCCAACTTTTTTTGATGAAGTTATGAGTACTACCTGAGTTGATCACCACTGTTACTTTTTTCTTCTTTAAGAAATCTATTGCCTTGAGAGTTTGTGGGGAACTAAAACTTGAGAGTGCATGGCAACGTACATGATAGATTGTGAATCATATGATTCCTCATCTGACTCCCTATCACCCTCTAATATTTTTCCCTCCTCTTCTTCCTCAATCAATCCTTCAATATAGATAATTTATTTTCACTACATTTATGTCCTTGACTATATTTTTTCACAATTGAAACATAACATTTTTACTCTCTTATCCTCATTTTTTTGTGGATTAAACGTAGTAGGATGAGGCAATGAATGTGTAGGAGAGCTCTTGTCCCTTATGTTTCATATCCCTTGTCATCTATTGGCCAAAAACTTATCCTCAACTTGTCTTGCAATGAGTATCAAGTGTGACAAGGATTGTGGTTGGAACAAACATACCTCATATATTTTATATGGTCCTTTAAACCTCCTAGAAATAATTTCTTCAAATTTTATTTTGTCACATTATCCACTCTTAGATAAATGGATTGAAATTATTGAGTATAGTCCTTGGACATACAGGTATTTTCTCAATTTAGTGATTTGGAAAAAGTAGCTATCCATAAAGTTATCTCCATAATGGGTAGCAATTTCCTCTTGAAAAATTGACCATGTAACCAAAAATTGAATTTATTTCTTTTCTATCACATAACTAATGATAAAAAAAATTGATCTGATTCTAAGTATAATGATGCCATAACCACTTTTGTTGACTAGTAACATGATGAAGATTAAAGACTTACTAGATTTTTC